>CAUYRT010077286.1:0-80101 GCA_963574885.1 Lepilemur ruficaudatus
TAGGGGAAAGGAATTCCTCTAAAACTGATTTATGTGATTAACTGTACACCTCGGTAAATTCACTGAAAATCATTTAATTGTACACTTAAAATGGAGTAAAGGCATGATATGTAAAGTATACTTCAATAAAGAAAAAAATTATAGGATTTTTAATTATGTCTACATTTAACAATCAGCTTGCAAAATTCCTGAGGATTAACAATCAGCTCTCATTCCTTGGTGCCGGTCAACCCAGCAGGCCACTGAGAACCCGAGAGGCAGGCAGGGTGACAGTCGCTCTGTAAGCCAGGGTTCCAGCAGGACTGCGGGGGACACAGCCGCTGTGGCTGGAGGCACAGGCAGCAAGTGGGGACGACTTGACTGCCTGGAGAAGGCCCGCAGCAACGAACATGGACTTCTCTGAAATATGAAAGACGACAAACCTGATAGTGGTCGTGTGCCAAAGTGACACCGTGTATAGCAGAGGAGATGAGGTGGCTTATCCCACCTTGCTTGCAACTCAGAGTAGCACACAAAATGTCCTTGGTCAAGGAAGGGTTTTCTGCCAGAAGAAACACAGAAGTAATTAGTGAACAGTCCTCTCGTGAACTAGCCACTCTCACAAAATCACTTTTTAAAGATTCAAAATGATAAAATTTTCTAAACATTTCTTAAATCATCAAGATGAACATGCAGATGATGAGGGCAAAGCTGAGCCCTTTGAGCTCCAAATGTAATTAAATAAGCGCTTTGTTTTCCGGGCCTGCTTGATTTCCTAGGACTTAACCTCCTCTGCCCCACGCCGGCCTCTTCGCGCGCGGCCTGCAGGCGGGCTCCATGCACCCACCGTGGGGCTCGGGGCGCGAACTGCGCCCCCGCCGCTCTCGGCCTGCGAGTCACGCCTTCGTCCGGCGCCCGCCGGGGCGAGAGCGCGCGGTCCCCGCAGGCCGCTCCCATGTCGCCTCCCGAAGCCTGCCGCGCCGAGCCGCGGTCCCCGGAAACCGCTGCACCCCGCGCCCCTCCGCGGCCGCAGGCCCCTGGGCCCTGCCCTGCCCCGCCGGCTGCTCAGGCGCCGCCGCCGCCCTGCGGAGCCCGCCGCCTGCGAGCTGCACCCAGCATGTGGCTTCGTCCCTTCTAGATGCTTGCTCACGACAGAAAATAAAATGCCTTTTTATGGAGAATATAATCTCTTTTTATTTTTTCAGTTGAAGAAAAAAATTAAATCCTGACTTTTAGATTATTACGTTGTTTCTCAAAAGTAATTTTTAAAAAAGTTTGGGCACGTTACAAAGTGAAAAAAGCCCATCTGAAAGGCTACATGCCGTACAATTTCAACTCCATGACCTTCTGGAAAAGGTAAAACTTCGGACACAGGAAAAAAACCACCAGTTGCCAGGGTTGGGGGAGGGAGGCATGAGCGGCAGGGCAGGGAGGGCCGAGGGCAGGGACACCGCTCTGCGAGCTGCTACCGACGCGCACACGTCGTGCATTTGTCCGCACCCTGGAAGGTGGACGCCCAGCGTGGACCCTCAGGTGAACTATAGGTGGTGATGATGTGGCCATTGTGACAAGGGCGCCACTCTGGTCGGAGGTCACAGCATTTATCTTTGAGCATAAACGGACCCTCTGCTTTGGAAAAAACATAGTAACATGTTTAGGAATTACACTGCTCAAGACCAAAGGACGTAACATGAAAAAGCTGTCACAAGGGTGTGGCCTGAGGCAAATGACAGGCTGTGTCAACGCCTTATTCTCTTAATGTAAAATGATGACATGGACTAGACAGTGACCACAGTGTATGACCTGCATTTCTACAAGGTCATACAGGGGCCGTATGGTCACGGGAAGCCATGCTGAGCCGTCAAGCCACTGGGCCTCCATCTTACCCTGCTTCTGACATTGTCTTGCCACCTGCCCTTGAGGACATTTGACAGGTGTCCTGACTCTGGTAAGGTCCTGTTTCGAGCCTTGGCTCCTCCCGCTCTCCCAGGTCCTCTCTTTCCCCAGCTCACACTGTTTCTTCACATCCCTGGCTTCGGCCCTTCCTACCTGCTCTGGTCTCTTCTTTGCTCTGGGGACACATTCGGAGACCTTGCTTTGCCTTTCCAGATCTGCCAGCTCCCCCTGGACCCCTCCACTCTGCTCGTTCCAGCCCCACGGATCGAGAGGGGCTCTGACTTCACTCCAAAACCCTGAGCAACTCACTCACACTCTCTGGTCCTCAATTTGCCAGACTGTGAAACTAGAAGACGAAAGTAGTGCCCACTGAGGTTTCTTCCGGTTCCGGGGGCCTGCTGGGCTCTCGTGCAATTGCCGCTGTCATACATAAAGCTTTAGATCAGGAGGAGGAATGTGACAGCATCCCTCATGGAGACACCAAAGTCAGCTCTGTGACACGGTAAATAACTACCTCATTTCAATAATGATAATACCATTACAACAGACCTGACTGCTGTTCCTTTTGTGTGACAGAAGAGAAGCCACCCACCCATTTTGGTCCATTGCAGCTCAAATCTTTGTGGTGTGGCCCTTCAGCCTTTTCTGTATCTGTCACTACCCTCCTAGTTTATAGGATAGGGTGACAGTTCAATAAAGGAAGTGAGGTGGCAGTTCAAATATTAGTCATGCTTGAGTTTTTTAAAATAAAATACAAAAATTAAAAATTATTTTTCAGTTACTAAATAATGTGATTTCAAGTATGCTATATTAATTTAGCAGCTGCAACACAGAATGGCAAAATAAATATAAATTCAGGCATTAAGGAATGTTTAATTCATTTAAAATCCATTATGTTAGCTGACTGTGAAATGTCAAAATAATTAAGTCTTCAAACATGGCTGAATTCGACATGCCGGATAAGCATCTGAGAACCAGAAAGAAGTCCGAGTTTTACCAAAGCGTGATTCCACATACAAACACCATTTATCGACCATGCTAAGGTGTACTTAGGCACTGTATGCTTTATCACTTTATGTTCAACAAGATCGTCAATGTTCACAACATCTAACTGGACATAGAGATTGTCTTAAAAACAAACCTCCACAATCCCCTCCACGGCAGTTGGGTTTCACTGGCATCAAGGCTGTCTTCCTTTCCCCCTCCGTTCCTCACTTCTTTTTCATGGAGTGAGGCCAAACAAGTAATCAATTAATTCTTGTGTTCAAACAAATATTTGTGTTACAAAAAAGAGGTGGGTGAGTAGATTAGAACTGTTCCTGTGTCAGACAGTCCCTACATTACCAATTTTCACTGGGAAACCAGCTCTTTGTGAGCTGAGATGTGGTTTTCTCAATGGTGTGCAAGGAGACTCAGCCTCAACTTGCACCATGACCAGGAAAGGAAACTAGCATGGAAGAGGCCCCCGCGACAGGCAGGGGACCTGGAGGAGACTTGTGTTTGTGACATTTTATTTAATCCCCTCAATTGCACTTTGAAATCGGTGTCGTCCCGTTCTTTGTTCAAGGCTCACAGAGACTCGGTCACTGCCCTGTGTCAGTCAGCTAGTGTGAAGAGTCAAACTTGGCTGGTTTGATCCAAAACACCCGCTCCTTCCATTACATGATTTCTTGTAAGAGTCAAGTTTGATTCTGCACCTGAAGACATGTGAGAACAATGAAGCCTTACGAGACACAAACTTGCATAATCACAAGGGGGCCATCACATTGCTGAGGAAGCAGCCTTGCAGACCAGGAGATCCAGCACATCGACCAGAGCCCCATGAGTGGTTGGATTAACCCAAGCAGTGACAAGTGGCCAGCCTAGTGCCAGCACTCACACATTGATCCATCCAATCCGTCAACTTGTATTGATTGAATGCCTGCCAAGTCTATGTCAGGTGTTTCCTAGACCCTGGGGGCTGTAACAGTGGACAGAGCAGACACACATCCTCACCTCTCAGGTCTCACCTGAAATGTTGCACCTAGAGCTGCATCCCCAAAGTCTCCTCCTCTCCTCCACCCTTCACTGTCACCTGCATCACCTTACTTTAGCTTCTTCCTAGCACTTATCAGTACCAGAATTTATCTTTTATTTATTTGAGTTTGTTTTGAAAAAAGGATTTGACATGCTGGTTCTTCCCAAGGCTCACTTCCCCTCACTTGCACTCCCCATGAGTGCTGGTCTGTACTCCTGGTGCCCAGTCTCTGCAGCCCACACCCTGGGGCCAGTGACCTTTTCTCTCTGGTGGTAGACTGTGGGCGTGCGTCCACTTTTGGGGAAGCCAGACTCTGCTCTCTACAACATCCTCCCCAGCCCCATGCAGTTGGCTCAATAGTATAAAACGGGCCCAGAGCACACAGATGGCCCATCCACTGCCTCTTTACAGCAGAATATTGCCATGTGGAAAGATTGCACACTTAGGAATTCCAGTGAACCAAGACATAAGTGTAGACGGGCTCCTGGCATTTATTTATGTATTCATTCAACAAACGTCGATCCATGTCTCTTACGTTCTAATCTCCATATGCTGAGCTTATCATGATTAATAGATAGGCACAGTCCTCACGGCTGTGGAAGAGATACTCATTCATAATCAGAACAGCACACAGTTGTAAGAGCCAAACACAGAGGTCAGGCCACCTTGGGGAGAGCCAAGGCCGGGCCTCCTGACCCCAGACAGGCAACCACAGGGGGATCCCTGGGGCAGGGTTCTCTGAAAAGCTTTCCAGAGGAAATAACACTTAATCTAAGCATGATAATACTATAATCCAACAGTAATCTAAATAACAACAACAATCTAACAATAAGTCAGAGGAAGGTAGGAGAATGAGCACATGGTATCAGATGAGCTGGAGGGGCGGAGAGTCCAGGGCCAGCCATGCGGAGTTCCACATAGGGCTAAGGAGCTAAGGTGCACCCAAGCGACCTCTCTCTTCCCTCATTTTGTCTTGGTTTGATCAAATCCACCCACAGCTTCCCCATTCCTGCTCCTCGCCCCTCCTATTCTGGGCTCAGATTCATCTCTCCAGCATTCACTGCTCTCTGCCAACTCAGAGCCCACGGCCCTGCAGTCCACTGAGAGGGCTCAGCCCTGGGAAGGCACAGACATGTGCACGTGGGAATTACTTAAATAGCAGCAGCCCATTCCATGGACTCACATGTGCTTTAAAACCTAATATGTATATATTAGAGAAAGTAACAAAATAATCGAGTTACCCTGTGACGCAGCTCATGGGACTCTCCTTCAGCAGTGGCATTAAACAGAGATTGCACTGAAACTCATAGTAATGGATTGGGTAAGTATTATCTTGGTAGATGAATTAGTTCACTTACAATAGAGTCACTCACTATGGCTGGACATTGCACTGAGTATTACGGAGACACACAATTTAATAAGAGACTGATCCTACTTTCAGTGAGCTTACAGACTACTGCAAGAAAATGAGGTACCAAAAACTAAAATATGAGTGGTAAGTGCCAGCACTGTAGGGAACTCCAGTTAACTGCACAGACCACTCAGCACACATCGTGGGAATGCACCCTCCGTGCCAGGTGCTGGGTGCACATGGGAGATTATGACATGGTGGCTGTTTTCAAGAAATGTGGACTCTAGTGGTGGTGGGAGGGGGGAGAGATGTAAGAAATATGAGAAGAAAGTACAGTATTACATTTGCTCAAAGTTTCCTCGAGGTCTCTGCCAGCAGAGGAGATGGGGGCAGTCCTCTGGATGAGATGCCCCCAGCTCTGGGCCACAGAGCACAGCTGGAGCTTGAATCAAGGAGACAGAGTAAGCATGTTCCATGAGCAAAGACATGGACCCCAGAAAGCCCAGCACAGCAGCAGGAAGGGGCTGTGCAGTTTGGTTGCAGCAGAGTCCCAGTGGTGGGAATGAGGCTGGAGAGGGTGGTCCAGACACCTCAGAGCCGTGTAGCCCTTAGCTGGGCTACACTTTGCTCTAAAGGCAATCATCTACCGGTCTCTCTGACAGCCACACTCTGAAAACTGGCACAGGGCAATTATCAAGTGCTTCTTACATAAGCAGCTCACCTGCAAAGATGATGAGCACACGCAAAACCATCATCTTCACTTTCTGCAGCATCTCAATGGCTGCTGGAGGCTTCACAGGATGCCAGGAAACTTGACACATCTCAGAAACACTTAGAAAAAAATAGACAATGGCATCAAAGGGTAAAACTCTGCAACCCATGCGCATCTGTACTGTGTAGAAGGCTAAGTCATACCACACAGGTAAGAACCTTCCTCCATGCACAACCATATTTATTTCCCAGGGACATAAAACATGGATAACAAAATCTAAACCGTTAGAAAACTTTAGATCTCCTAGTTTAGTTCAAAGCATCAATTTAGTTGCCAGTAAACCTGATATTTGCTTTCTCTTCTTGCCTTGGTTCAGTCTCTGGAGGTGCAAAGGTACATGGTTAAAGGGTATCAAAACACAATGGCATGTAGAGCTATAGTGTAAATTTCCCTGCAGAGAACTGAAAACATTGAGATAAAAGCTCAGATTGGTGGAGAACAGGGGTTGCCAGGACTACCTCAAATCCAAAAGAAAATTTAGAGCAGAACACTAAAGTCAAACAGAGTGTAGTCCGGGGTCAGAGGCAATGAGGAGATGAGGCAGGATGCTCTGAAAGCTAGCAGTCAAATGTCAAGGTAGTGATGGTTCTTTGTGCCAATGGACATCTATTTCCTTAACTAAGAACAGCCTTCTAAGCTTTAAAGGCAATATATGTAACCAAAGTGTTTGTACCCCCATAATATTCTTAAAGAAAAAAAAACAATAGTGATTAGATTCAAGGTGCAGCTCTGTAGCAATGTAACTAGCAGGAAATAGGTCAGCTTGTCTGGCAAATGAATGAGGATTGAGATGGTACCTCCAATCTCCACGTGGAACTGAGAGAAAGGCAGGGGCAGGAAGGGACCATGGACCAGACAGTATTGCCGCATACTGAACAGATAGGTGGGCATATCTGGGACTCTGCACACCAGGGGCACAAGACCTCCAACCTAAGACAACAGACTTCTTGCAGAGCATGAAGCTAACAGGACTGGAGCTCTTAAGAACAGGTTTCCATTAACCTCATATTCAAAGCTGGGAAAGCTCGGAGGTGGGGCAATCACGTAGAGTCGGGCTGAATCCAAAAAAGGCAGGAGCCAACAGCCACTGGGACCTGTCCTGTGCTTAGTGACCCCCTGGAAGCACAATTTTCCGTGTGAAGCAAGCAGCTTCACATTCTCGCCCACACGTGGAATAGCAGGACCCTCGGCTGTCAGAGGATGTAGGTAGAAAAACTGCATATGTACCTAGTCTTGGGACAATTGAACAGAATAGGAGCTTTTACTTTCGAAAATAAAAGAATTATTTTTGAAATATTTTGAATAAGTTCAAAGCATATTTGAATGCCAAGTAATGAGTCAAATAGTGAAAAGACCAGACTTGAGTCCCTCTGCCTTGAAGCCAGCTTCAGGGTATAACAAAAGCTGAAGCTGAGAAGAACTACTTACCCTGGCTCAGTGTAACCCCTGCATGGCTCTATTTTATATAGTCACTACAGCAGGGAAAAAATTAAGTGAAGTAGGTATTTTATTACCTTTGGTCTGTCAGTGGAATTTTTTGCTAATATTTAGTTAATACAAATAATCCCCTCAGGTATTTCCTGAAACATGGTAATGGTTTGAAGCTATGAAAAAAATCAATCATCTCTTCCTTGGTCTTGTCTTCTTTTTCTGACATGACATTATTTCCAGTACCTGAATTAGTAAAAATCTCAAAAACTGGCTGAAACAAAGTTCTCATGGAATTTACCCACTGAGAGTTGTTTGGCAGAAGCCCTTTTCTCCAGAGAACTAGGCTACTTAAAACAATCTGGATTGCTTTTTCAAGTTGATGATGAGTTATATTCTGAATCAAAGATGTGTCAAAAAATAACACTTCACTCAAATCACCTCCATAGTCACTTTTAATTCCACCGGAGGCCTCTACAACTGTTTCTATGGTTTTCAAAAGGTTATTTGGATGCTGAGTAAATGTCAACATATTTTTAAGAATTCCAATTATCCTTCTTTAAGCCATTCCAAAGAGGTTCTAAGGTTAGATCCATCACCTTTTTTCAAGTAAGATCCTATTTCTGTGCTGTTTTGTGATAACATTTTATCCAAAAAAAGGATCACTTCATGAATTATTTCCCATCTTATATCTTGAGGGAAACTATTTGTGGAAGTTGGATTGGGATGTAAGAAGTCCATTTGATTGGTGATGTTATTTATAGGAACTAAGCAATCTAGAATTTCTTCCCATAAGTTGACAGAATCCATAGAAAATATATTGGACCCATTATTAAATGCTACCACAAGAAGCTCCACATCTCCCAAACTGATTTTCATAGATGTTAAAAATTCAGCAATTTCTTACAAAATATCAGAAAAGTCCTTAGATTGGTTCACATATGAGAGTATGTTAGATGACATATTGAAAATATCAGAGTCTTCTGATATATAAGGTTTGACTCTAATCCTTCCAAAAGCCAAGTTAAGAAATGGTGTCAATAAAGCATTTATCTTTTCAAATACCAAATCATCTATTCCTTTCCAAGTAGCTATTAATATTCCCTTCACAAGGTGTTGAGCACTTTGATGCATGATGGACTACAGAGTATCAAAGAATTTCATAGCATCCTTGGTGTCAGAGATGAAATGAGTTTTAAAAATTACGGCAATCTTCTCCAAAACTTCCTTGGCCAGCTTAAGAAGTTTCACGGCAGAGTCCACTGATGCGGCAAGATCTCTCAGGTCAGCACTGTCATTCGACGGCATGACCAGAGTCCTAGACATTTCTAAAAGGGGTTCCAAGGCATGACTTTCTTCACCGGTTCTTGAAATTAACACCAAGTAATCTCTTAGTAACTTCTAACATTGCTCTGTTTCTTAGAGGGAATGAATTACTTGTAAGGAAAAGCAAATCAGTTAGATTAGCAAGTGTGACTTTTTGGAGTATAGGATACAAGGTAAGGAAGTCCTTATTAGGAGAGTTGAAAGGAGTAGCCATAAGGTTTGCCATCTCTATGGAACATTCACTCTCAAGGTAAAGAGCTGACCTAAGGTCTTGATTGAGTTTGAAGAGGTCCTCAGAACTATTCTCATGAAAAAGCAATTGACCCACCACTGTGAAAAAGTCCAAATTCTTTTCACCCTTATTTTTCATAGAGGTTTCCCTTGGAGGGGTGTTAGCTAAGTCCTGCATAAACTCTAGTCCCTAATGACTATCAAAATAAAATTGTCCATTGTCTAATACAAACAACCTTTTGATTATATGATATTCAGTCTCCTTTAAACTTGAGAAAATGCTCTTCAATCTGTTTTCTTTCATCAAGGTAAGAAATTGATCCAGTTTCAGAGTTTCTAGAATTTCATCTTTTGGGACAAAACTGTAAACATAGATATATTTTTTAATTTCATGTTTAATACATTAGCAATGGAAAGGTTAAAACATATTGTGATTTTTATAACTTTACTTGTTTTATAATAGCACTGTAGGATAACACTGAGTGAAAGATGACATGCTAACATAATTCCAGATGAAACTTAATAGTTTGTTGCCAAATAATGACAAGAGTGAAGGAATTTCATGAACAATTCTATTACAACTCCTTGAATCTAGCAACTTAAAAAGCCACATACTTTTGCTTTTAGAAAAGAGGGTGAAATGACTACAAAGTGACTCTCAATGTAAGAGGTAACTCTCTGAAAAAGTGGTAAGCATATTTATATTTTTCTAGATTTTAAAATACTAGTGGATCACTTAGACACTGTGATGGCTTTATGATTTGTGAACTTTGCTAGTCTGAAATATAGCATCAGACCGCCCTTTTTTGTATGTTTCTGGTCTGTGTGGGCTACAAAGGAGATTCCCCCATGAGAGTTGGAGGATAAATGAGAGTTAGTGGCCATTTTGTAGCATAAATACAAGGCTATTTCTAGGCTATTCAATCAAACACTACTCTATGTGCTGCTGTGAAGAGATTTTGCAGACCTGGTTAAAGTCTAGCATCACTTAACTTTAAGTTAATGAGAACGTTATCGTCCTGGGTGGGCATGACATAATCAGTTGGAAGGCTTTAAAAGAGGGCTTGGGACCTCCCTGATCCAGAGACTTCAAACAACAGCTGGGTACGAAACGGTTCCCCCTTCCCCAGGGTCTTCCTCCTTGACCACCACCTGTGGGCGGCAGCTGCAGCTCTTGCCCGTGGCATCTCTGCCCGCTGTGATCCCTTCCTGACAGCCACCCTACTGATTCAGACACGCTTATCCAGCCCCCTAACTGTGTAAACCAACTCTTGGGATTAAGTCCTTGTTATGGTTGTGGTTCCATGGTTGAGCCCTGACTGAAACAGACATCACAGAATAATTTCAAATTTCTCTCCAGCCTTTTCACTGGAAACCTTCAAAAGAAATTTTTAGAAATATGTGAATATCCTGGCCTACAGAGGATACCAAAATATATATATGTGCATATATATATGAATAAAGATGTGACTATCAATTTTAATGTTTCCAAATGCAAACATCACAGATTAATTGGAATGAGAATATTTAAAACCCTTATTTGTGATTAAACAGTTAATACAGCAATTCAAATTATGACCATGCTATATATATATATATATATATATATATAAACTAATTTTTCAGGTCTATATAAAGTGGAATTCATCATAGTTTTCATAATCAAAAAATTTAAGAGTAATAATATGTGATAAATCATCCTGGGCTAGGTTTATATGTTTACTATTATAGTTAGATGATAGTAATCAAAATTACTTACCTTGACATTTTGATAAAATATTCATTAAGAAAAATTCACTTCAAAGATATTCAAAGGTGTAGATACAAGTGCTGCCATTGATATGTCTACACTCCAAAAAATAAAGTGGTTTAAGATATATCACAACTAGATATACTACATAAAGCAAAAGTAGACTCACCTTATCTCTGCAATAATGTCTCTGTGGAAATCTTTTAGCAGAAGAGATACTTTGTTCTCTGAATTTTCCATTAGTAAAAGGGAGAAGAATGTTTTCAAAAGCTGTTCTGTGAAATCCACCATGCTTCTTGGAGGGAGAATTATTCTCCCACCAGCTTTTGACTGTATATGGTTCAAGGTGAAGTTAATGAAATTCATTATTTGAAGGTCAGGATCACTCAAATTTGGAGCTGCTTCTTGAGAACTCCCAGCTAAGTTATTGATCAAATTAATTAGAAGGCTTTCAAAAAGCAACTGAACAACTGAGAAATTAGTTAGCTGTTCTTGATTTAGCAGATGAGTAAGAAAGGCATCATCAAAATTACCTTCTCTAGAAACGTTTTTTAGGGAGCCGAAAAAGGTAATAATATCTTTAGTCAACAAAGCTATGTCATCGGTTGAACTCCTATTAGCCATAAGAATAAATAATGTTTGCATCATTCTGGAGTAATCTTCATTTGCATATTCATGAAGCCAGGTTTTTGTGGCTAATAGAAAATCTTCAGTTATTTCTAATGTGTTTATTGATGATGAATCCAAGATTTCCAGAAAATGAGCAAGTTGCAAAGTTATGTTTTGAAGAGCCACCGAATTTATACTTTGGATTTCTTTGTTCATTTCAGAGAACAGGCGCCTGACATTGATGTCATGGGTTAAGTCTTCCAGGTGTTTCACCGTTTGTTCAAACTCAAGCCACAGTTCTTCAAAGTTGTAAGTTGCTTCACTTTTTTCAATAAAACTTGATAATGCTTCTAAACTCCTACCTTCAATGTTTGCATTCAGAAGCATCATGAACGGAGAAAGCAGATAATGAGTACTATTTTCTAGACTCCAATCTTCAGAAATCAATTTTATTATATTCTCCAAATTTAAGGAAATATTATTTTGAATCGATGGCTCTGTGCCTTCATTAATGTTAAGGATCTTGTTCAAACTAGCTAGTTTGTCAAGAATGTCTTCACCTGATGTAATTTTTGTAAAGTTGACAATTTTCAGTTGTTCTATGATTTGCAAAGCAACTTGCTTTATGGGACTCCCAGTACAAAGTTCAGAGATGCTATTATTTTCAGAAGGTGGGACAAATGGTAATACTTTATCCCAAAATTCTTGCACAGTTTTCATAAGTGAAGTTTCAGACAGATCTAGGAGAATGGAAATCCACTCCACTAATTCATGAATTGCACAGACCACTTTCCTAGTTATTTCCACTTGGAAGCTTTCATCTGAACACTGTGAATCATCACCTCGGGGAGACAGGTGAAGGTAGTCAAGTACACTGGTCACTTTGCTATAAAGAGAAGAAGTCCCTTGTACATTACAGGCTTCGAATGTCGGATTCTGCTGAAATCCAGAAGCTGTATGATTCCAGCACCAAATCACAGGAAGACAAGTTAAAACCTCTGAAACAATACCTGATTTATCTGACATTAATTCAATTGTATCCAAAAGGGTTTTTATCACAACAGCAAAGTCTTCTTTGGTGGTGTTTGAAATGCTTATGCCATGAAGGAGCGTGAAGTTATAGAGATCTTTGAGGCCCTCGGTGATATTTTTGTCAACCACTCTCTGCAGGAGCCTTCCGGCATGAGGAAGCGCGTAGTACACATCCACCACAGCACCCACAGCATCTTTAGGAAACAGGCGTGAGAGCCGCAGCAGATGATTTACATTCCAAGAACGTGAACTCTCTACAAACTTTTCCATCAAGCCACCAAACAAGTTGATCCCTAAGTTGTCAGTTCCTGCTCTACTGATATTCTTAAAGAAATCCACTAGGTTTGCACTCATTTGTTCAAGCTGGTCTACGAACAGGTCTATGTCTGCCTTCTTGAGAGTACGCATGAGAGAAGTTACCTTCTTTAAAACTTGAATATGACTTGTATTTTGTGGAATATTGTCATGAACTATAGGCATTAAGGAGTTGAACACATCCCTCATCAGTTGAATACCAAGACCCACACCTTTCCTTATTTCATGTGAAATTACTTTTCGTGAATTTTGGAGATCCTGAGATAAATTGAGGGCAAAGTAACTAGCTAAATGATAAATGGAATTGCCCAAACTCCTTACATACTTTTCCTTTGGACTAGTGGCAACTATACTGAAAAACTTTTCAGTTTTAGAAGAATTATTTTCCAGGATGTTATATGAAATATCTTTCATAAGTTTCTGAAATTCCTTCCCCAGTTCTACTAAATGCAGCCAAATATTTTGAAACTGGTTAGAAATGTCATCTGACATTTCTGTGGGTCTTAGAATTAATTCAGTAAAATGTTTCCAGTTGGATTGAGATGCAATATCAAAGTCTCTTGTTAAGTTGTTGATAATCATTTTTACTTGTGTTGTGGAATCATTTAAAAGAGCTAATAAAATCTCAACTTTTGGTACCTTCTCTTTCTCAAAGACTGTGGTAAGTATAATATTTAGGAAGTCAATTACATCTTTCAGGTAAATATTTACACAATTTATATTTGATTCATTCAAGGAACAAAGGGGTCCCTTTATAGTTAATATTGAAGTTACAATTTTCAATATGGAGTTCATTCTTTCCTTATCTCTGAAACTCCCTAAAATACTTTGAAGACTGCCTTGGGAAAAACTTGAGTTATACATCACACAGAGATGGTTTATGATGTCTACCCATGCAGTGCATCCTTTCAATCTGCTAATTGTGTTCCTGGAGGAAAATGTGGAATTTAACATGGTCAGAATACGTAATGTCCTCTGTGAGGTGTTTACATGCAATAAACCATTTTCTAAAACCAAGTCAGTAACATTTTGGAAAATATCAATGCAGGACAATAAATCTCTATCATGTGACACATTTCTAAGAAATAATATTGTTTCTCTTAGCTCAGTGATGACACTCTCAAATTTTACTCCATAATTTGTGAAATTATTTGAAAGAAATTGATTTATCAAATCTACATTTCTACCTATATATTCTGAGGTATGGCTGAACTCAATGAAAACTTCAAGCAGAGAATATAAAAACTCTCTGCTTGTACTTGTGTTTAATGGAAATGTCTTCAGCTGATGCAGGGCAGTTTCCATGGTGAAAAGGGATTTCTCCACCTGGTCCAGGTTAAGTGATTTTACTGTAACTAATGCATTGCCTAATGCTACCAAAAGATCCCTGAGATCCAGGAAATCATCCCAATCATGGAAGTCATCAGTTTGAGTTACATTTTTAAACAAATTTAATATGAGTCTAGCAACATGATGAGTAGCAAATATTCCCTGGCAGCTTTTAGAAATTTTCACATTTTCAAATTCATTCAAAAGCTGAGTGAGACCAACGTGAAGAGAAGTAAAAAGATTCATGTCAAACTTAAATATTTGAGACATGTTTCCCCAGATTTCAGTCCACATTTGAAACCATGAAACAGTACAGTGAACAGCCATAAACTCATCGAAAACACTGACATTTGCTGAGAGGTTTGAAAAAATTTGTGCCCATGGAACAATAAATGAAGACCCTTTATCTGTGGAATAATTCACAGAAGAAATGTGTTTATTATCCAAAACAAAGCATTCATTATCCAAGAGGGCTTCTCCTGAACCATTGAAGAGTTGTGTCATATATTGAAATAAAGAAATGCGAAAATCTTCGTCTACTGTGAGCAGCTGTTTGAGACCTGTCAACATAGCATGGATCATTTCCAATTCTTGGTCCTCTGTAGACATCATGGATTGGGCTTGAAACTCCAAAAAGTTAAAAATTGAAAGTAATTGCTGACAATAAGATACATTAGAAATTCTCCCAAGAAACTCTGCTGTCTCAGATAAAAATGCAAACACTTTACCAATGTTTTGGAAATTAAATTGCCTTAAGATATCCAAAATGTGTTTTGAGATTTGTGTAAGGAAAGTTACCAAAGACCCTCTACTCTTAGTGCCCAAGAATTTATAAATATATTGATAAAATGAAGAATACATTTGCAGAAGTAAAGCTGAATCCTTGTCTTTGAAGACATTTAGGTAGATCTGAGTCAAAATTTTATTAACTTCTTGTTTTTGAGGTTCAGGAAGAGCTGAGAAAAGATCAGATACATTCCTTATAGCATAGACTGTGTCCAGAGCTTCTGAGAGTTGTTCCTGCCTCAGAAACCCAAATTCATAGAGACTGTTTACTATAGTTTCACTTAACTGTACAAAATCCATGTTCACAGCTAGTGATATAGGCCAATTTGAATGGAACAAGTGGGAAAAGTTAAAATTTTTACTAAGAATCTCATTTTTAGGAGTAGAAAAATTTAAAATTTCAGAGAAGTTTTCCAATTTAACTCTTTCTCCTTCTGAAACTCCATATAGCCATAATTCTAGTAACTTGGGATTAATTTCAAAAAGGATTAATTCCATGAATCTCAAAATATTTCTTGATTCCTTTCGTATCCAGTGACTTTCAAGAGCTTGCATTTTTTCAATCACTTCTTTGCTAACTTCCAAAATTTTCTGAGTATCAGTGGCAGATGGGTCTCTCTCTAAACTTTTCAAATGATTTATCCACAAAATACTTGTATTAATAATATTCTCAGTGAGAAATGGGAGGTTATGGAATTTGGGAACACTGGATGAGTCAAAAGGATTAGGCCATAATAATTTCTCCAAAAATTCCACAAATGACAAAAGAAAGTTTATCTGTTCATCCTCAAAGGCATGCAATTTCTTTTCCATTGTTAGAAGGTGCTTTGTGAAATTTAAGGCCCTGTAATATTAATAGAATTGTTTTAATATCAGAAAGAAAAATTAATTAATTAAATTTATCAAATTCCCAAGTTAATATTCACTTATTGATAGTAAAACATAAGTGAAATATTTACTAGACAATGTATTTCCCAACAGAAATTAAATTAATGTGAGCATTTGAAAGTTTTAGGAATTCACAATACAGTTGTATACATTTAGCTTAAAAAGTGTTTCTTACAATCAAAAAGAATGCTTCTAAATATATTTTCCCCTATAAATTCATATGTATGATGGCTAAAGACATGTTTGCTATTTATGCCAGAAGAATTTTAGGATTCAATTCCATATTACATCTAAAAATGTCTTGGGCTGTAGAGGCAGTCCAAACAACGGGACGCGTAAGGAGCCTCGCCCATGTGATTTAAGGCAAACTGTTGGGATCCCCGTCCCAGAAGATGATTCCAGTGCTCTTTCAACAATGCTGTACATGCTACTATTATAAACTCATTATTATAGTAGGGTACTTTCTCTTTGGGTGTTTATTTTTTACCTACAAAGGGTTCTCAGAAGAGCAACTCAGAGTTAGAACTAACTTCTACTAACTCAGAAGTTACAAGTTCACTTTTGAAATCCTCAGGGCCATAGGTGCTTCAGAATTCAGACATTCAGACTTCAGAAAGGTAGCATGGTACAGGAGTCAGATATGTATTAATGCCCCCCACTGGGAACTGGGACAGTCCTGTGGTCAACATATTAAAACTTTGGCAGTGACACCTGTGACTGGTCTCACTGTGCAGGATCCACAGACTTGAAACAGCTACACACTGGTCCAGCAAAAATCTCCGCTAAATGAGTTGTGATGCCACCCACAAGAAAAGCATTTATTTTCAGACTTTTAAGAGTTCAGAATTGTGGGTAAGGTATTTTGAACTTTATTGGCTATGAATGCCTAACAGTTTTAATTACTCTGTAACTTCTTTAACACTGTACTGTACTACTGTTGAGTAACGCATTTTCTGACCTAGGACAGATATAAGACAAATCCAAGTCAGAAATGTTGTTTTCCTCTCTGATAGCTGAGATCTGAGCACAAATATGTATGTGTGTATATATATATATAGGCTTAGTTTAGTTAATTGTTATTTGTAGGACAAGAGTGGCTGCTTTGAAACAATTCTTGGGAAAAATTCCCACCAGGAAAAAGAAAGTTCTACTATTAGGAATTCAATACAAACTTTGCCTAAATCCAGCCTTGCATAGAAACGTATGTCAAACTAATATGCAAGTAATAGTGCATCGACAGAGGAGAATACAAAACTGTGTTTGTACGGGGAACTGAGAGGATTCTATAGTAGCAATCGTAGTGTGAGTAACAATTGGAGTAGAAGTAGCACTTACTGCTAATAATATTGCCACATTTTTATATCACTTTAGAGTTCATAAAGCACTTTCACAACTATGATCTCAGCCCATTGCCACAGCAGCATTTTGAGGTACACATCATTATTTTCATTTCATGAAAAAAGAAACTCTTTAACTTTTTCTTAAATTAGCAGATTCAAGCTATTATTTGAGGCATGAACAGGACATGGCCCAGATTTTCTCATTTCAAGTTCAGCCTTCTTATTATGAATTATACTTAACGTCCAGTTGTTTTCATTCATTAAATGAGCATCTAATTATCTAGCATCTGTCATGGACACTGTGCCAACTGCTATGGGTCTACAAACATAAAATTAAACATGTCCTTGGAGCATATATAGACTCCTTTTGTCCCTGTCTTTCTAGGGCTATTAAATATTTGAGAATTTCAGGAAAGTGAGGCATTATAAATCTGACGTGAGTGAGGAATTCGTTCTCCGGAGGGTGCATACCACTGTCCTTTCTTCTGTGCCCACTAATAACTGGGCTTAAAAATTTCCCCAGGATTGGGCTGGACACGGTGGCTCATGCCTGTAATCCTAGCACTCTGGGAGGCTGAGGCAGGAGGATCGCTCAAGGTCAAGAGTTCGAAACCAGCCTGAGCACGAGTGAGACCCCGCCTCTACTAAAAATAGAAAGAAATTAATTGGACAACTAAAAATATATAGAAAAAATTAGCCAGGCATAGTGGCGCATGCCTGTAGTCCCAGCTACTCGGGAGGCTGAGGCAGGAGGATCACCTGAGCCCAGGAGTTTGAGGTTGCTGTGAGCTAGGCTGACGCCACAGCACTCTAACCAGGGCAACAGAGTGAGACTCTGTCTCAAAAAAAAAAAAAAAAAATTCCCCAGGATTGACAAATCTCAGGTCTAGATAGATATAGCAGAATGGTCCTCAAACTTTAGTGTGCACAAGAACCACCTACAGAAATTGTTAAATATAAACCTGGGCAAGATTTCATATGTCTGGGAGCAAGGTAAAGGCATTTGTATTTTTAGCAAATTTTATAGATAAGTTTGATCCATTCCTGAGTGTGAGAGCTACTGCTCTAATGAAAAGCTTTTTCCCCATCATGTCCCAACACACTCCACAAACAATAAAGTTTGCCTTTAAACTGGACACAGTATCATAACCACACACAAAAACCTCCATTTCAATATATGTGTTGAAATAGCATAGCAGAAAACAAGCTGGCAGATTTAGTTCTAAAGATCACTTATCTCCCCCAAAGTCTCTGAAACTACCAGAATCTAAATTATTGAATCCATGTCTAAACACTAAGCAACTATATAAGGCCATTTTTCAAAGAAAAGCTTTATTTTTGGAGTATCTATTATAAATCATGTTACTATTTAAGGGAAATCTTATTACTATAATCTGTACTTCCTTTCAAAAATCCATTGAGTCACACATTCTATTAAACAACTTGAAACTTGAGTCATACATTCTAGTAAACAAATATTTATTGAGCACCTAATATGAAACATTGTGTCAATATATAAATCAAGCTCATAAATTTTAAAGAATGCGTGTCCTATAGCTAGGCTTTGAATATCTTCAGATGATAGTTAAATCAAGACCTGGAAGTTGAATTCTGATAACTTACCTGGATATGGAAGCTATTGGAGACTTGAGTAAGTTATTTAAAAATGCAACATAATTATCACTGATGGTTGTCCAATCCATGTTTTCTTCATAACAAGGAGATTCCACAGAGAAAGCTAAATACAAAGGCATTTCATATATTGATTTCAAGTTGGATATAAAAGACAAATCTAGTAAAGCAAAAAATACCACAGTAGTTGAGCTAATATGGTTGAAAATGTGAAAAGGGAGTTCTAGAAGTGCTCCTAATTTGACTTCTGTTTCCAGCAAGATGAAGTAGCACTGGCCCTTGAGTAGTGGGGTCGCTGGTGCATGAGAGACGGGAAGGGTGAGACCCGTGCCGGTCCCAGCTCGCTGCCTTGAGAGAGAGTTCAGCTCTGGCACAGGAAGGAAAAACGGAGCTAGAGCCCGGCGGGCCTGCTGAGCCGGGGGAGCGGGTTTGGAGCGTGGGCGACAGCAGAGAACCCGCACAGGGCGCCAGCCGGGCCGCCCGAGGCGAGCACGTGGGCAGCGCGCTTCTCTCCACCCCGCAGACGGAAACACTCACACGTGCGTGGGAGGACACTGCCTGAGACCAGGGAAAGAACCACCCAGAAGAATCAAAGGTAACAGTTTCTAGTGATCACACAGGACTGGGACATACTGTTTCCGTTAGCCGGACTGGAGCCGCTCACAATTCATTCGTCATCAGAGGAGAGTAAACAAAAGGGGTCTTGCTCCACGACGGGGAGTATTTACAACCAGACTAAGCGCTTCGTCACTTATGCCTCACAAATCTTAAAAGCAAGGCCCTAAACAATCAAACTGTTTCAAATGATTTGTTTCCAGAGTCTTTATAAAAATACAAAACAGCCAGCACAAAACAAGATTAAAATGTGTACTATTTGGGAACTGATCAAAAATTACCAGGCATGCAAAGAAACAGGAAAATATGACCCTCCCTAATCAGGAGAAAAAAATCGATCAAAACTGACAGAGATGATGGACCCAGCAGAGAGGAACACTAATCACGTGAAGTAGTTTATATTTATTTAGTTTATACTATATACCTTGCACATTCCAATTAAAAAAACAAAATTTGTCCTATCGGATAAAGTAAGATCCAACTGTATGTTGCATGTAGGAAATATAATGACATAAATAAGTTAAAAGTAAAAGGCATACCACCAAACACTAATCAAAAGTAGGCTATCAAAGTAGATTTTAGATTATTTATTATTAGTCATACTAGATATTATCATTTCATAATGATAAAGGTATCAAATAATCAATAAGATAAAAGAATTCAAAATGTTTATGCACATTATAAAAGAGCTTTGAAACATATGAAACAAAAGCTAATAGAAATAAAGGAGAAATAGACAGATCCACAATTACAATCAGAGATTTCAATATACCTTATGACAAAATACCAGTAAGGATACAGAAGATTCGTACAATACCATCCATCAACTTGAAGTCATTGATGTTTACAAAATATCCACCCAACGACAATGTAATACACATTCTCCAGCGACGAGCATTGACCAAAACAGATCATCTTCTAGCCCATAAAACAAAGTGCAGTGAAGTCACACAAAGAATGTCCACTGACAAGTGGAATTAAGTTAGAAACCAATAGCAAACATATGTGAAAAATCCCAAATATGTGAAAACTGAATAGCGTACTTCTAAATAACTCATGGATGAGAAAAGAAATCAAAAGGCAAATTAGCAAGTACTTTGAACTGAGTAAAAGCGAAAGCACGGCATGCCCGCGTTTGTGGGAGGCCACTTTAAAGAAGCGCTTGCAGAGCAGAAGCTCATTCCACTGAACACCCATATTAGAATAAAAATGGTCTCACGAGGATGACCTCAGTTTCCATAACAAAACCAGAAATGAAGAGTCGGTCAAATCCAAACTAAGTAGAATAAAGAAAATAATAAAAATCAGAATGGAAATCCAGGAAATAGAAAAAGAAAAACATTAGAGGAGAATTAATGAAACCGAAGGCCAGTGCTTTGGGAAGATCAGTTGTGTTGACCAACCTCTAAACAGAGAGATCAACAAAGAAAGATGCAAATTATCTATATCAAGTATGAGGGAGGTGCTATTACCACAGCGTCTATAGACGTTGAGAGAAAAATGATGGAGTATTATACTTAAAAAAGCTTTATGACACTAAATTGGACAATTCAGATAAAAGAAACAAATTCTTTGAAAGACAGAAACTACCAAAGCTCACTTAAGAAGAAATAGATTATTCATAACCCTATATCTATTAAAGAAACTGAATTTGTAATTAAATACTTTCCCACAAAAAACACTAAAGGCTCAGAGGCTTCACTAGTGAATTTTACCAAACATTTAAGGGAGAAATAATATTCATTTAACACAAATTCTTTCAGAAAATTAAAAATAACAGAGTATTTCTCACTTTATTCTATGATATTCTATGGAATTGCCCTGATACCAAAACAAGATAAAGACAAAGTAAGAAAAGAAAAATAAAGACAATATTTCTTGTAAGAATTGATTCAAAATGTTAAACAAAATTTTAGCAAATTAAATCCAATAATATATAAAAAGTTAATATACCTCAATCAAGCGGAGTGTATCCCAGGTATGCATGGTTAATTTAACATTTAAAATCAATCAATACAATTTATTATATGAATAAAATTTAAAAGAAAAACCATGTAATCATCTCAATAGATGCAGAAAAACATTTGGAAAACTCTAACATCCATTCCTAATAAAAACTCTTGGCAACCTAATAATAAAAGAAAATTTCCTGAACCTACAAAGACACCTTCAAAGGTGTCTATGAAAAACCTACAACTAACATTACACTCAACAGTAAAAGACCACATGCTCCTGTCCCAGGATCAAGGAAAAGATAAGGATGTTCTCTTTCACCTTTTCTATTCAATATTGTGCTGGAGAGTATAGCCAGTGTAATAAGAATGATTAAAATAAAAGATAGTTACACCATTTGTATTCACGGATGACATGATTTATACACAATTTGATGACTCTATGAAAAAGACAACTAAAACATGAATTCAGCAAGTTTGCAGGGTACAAGATCAACTTACAAAACTTGGCTGGGCACAGTGGCTCATGCCTGTAATCTTAATACTTTGGGAGGCCAGGGTGGTAGGATTGCCTGGGCCCAGGAGTTTGAGGCTGTAGTGAGCTATGACGGCACCACTACACTCCAGCCTGGGCAATACAGCGAGATCCTGTCTTAAAAAATATTAAACCTATGTCCATATATGAGCAACAAACTGCTAAAGATCCAATTTTTAAAAAAACCAAACAATTTATAATAGCATTAAAAATATTAAATTCTTAGGGATAAAGCTGACACAAGATGTGAAAGACTTTTGCAAGGAAAATTACAAGAAGTTGCTAAGGAAAATAAAGAAGACGTAGTAAATCGAGAGATATGCCATGAGTCAAAAGACTCAAAATAGTCAAAAAGTCAATGCTCCTTAAACTGATTTATTGATTCAATTCAGTCCTGGTTAAAAATCCAGCAGAATTTTGAGAAACTGACAAGCAGATTCTAAAATCCATATGGAAAGACAAATGACCCAGAATAACTGGTGAATTTTTTAAAAAAGGAATAAAGTTAGAGGGCTAAAACCATCTGACATTAAGACTTACTATAAAGCTGTGACAGTTAAGGTAGTCAATATTTGTATAAAGACAAACAAAAATATAACTGAAAAAGAAAGTCTAGAAAAAGATCCACATATTTGTACAACTATTTTGTGACAAAAGTACAAAGATAATCCAACGGAGAAAGGAGAACCTTCACAATCAATTTTTCTGGAGCAACTGGATCTCCATGTGCAAAAATAATAATAAACTTCTATCTATGCCTACCCCATATAGAAAAACTAAGTAAAAACAAATCATAGACTTAAATTTAAAACCTAGGCTAGGCAGTGTGTGGCTCACGCCTGTAATCCTAGCACTCTGGGAGGCCAAGGTGGGAGGATTGCTTGAGGTTAGGAGTCCGAGACCAGCCTGAGCAACAGCAAGACCCTGACTCTACTGAAAACAGAAAAAAATTAGCCAGATGTGGTGGCTGCCTGTAGTCCCAACTACTTGGGAAGGCCAAGGCAAGAGGATTGCTTGAGCCGAGGAGTTTGAGGTTGCTGTGAGCTGTGAGGCAACTGCACTCTAGCTGAGAGCAACAGAGTGAGACTTTGTCTCAAACAAACAAACAAACAACAACAACAAAAAAAAAAACCCCAAACTCTAATGCTATTAAACTTCTAGAAAAGAGCATAGGCTAAAATCTTGGTGACCTCAAGAGTTAGCAAAGATTTCTTAGCTGTAATGCCAAAAACATGATCCATTAACAAAAAATGTTAACTAGGACTCATGAAAATTAAAACTCTGCTCCTGCAGAGACATTCCGGAGGCTGGGAGGAAATATTTGCAAAGCATGCATCTGATAAAGAGCTTGTAGCCTGAATAAACAAGAAAATTTCAAACTAAATAATAAAGAAACAAACAGCCCAATTTAAAAAGTAGGGAAAAGATTTGAATACACGATTTATGAATAAAATTACAGATGGCATATAAGTACATGAAAAGGTAAATGTCCAAAATCATCACTCATAAATGCAAATTCAATCCACACTAAGATAATGCTGCATACCCATTAGAATGGTTCAAATTAAAAAGACTGACCCACTCAGGGTTGGAGAGGATGTGGAGACATTAGAACTCTCGTACACTGCCGGTGGGAGTATAAGATGGTACACTGACTTTGAAAAACAGTTTGTCAGTTTCCTAAAATGTTAAACATACACTTCTCAAATAATCAAACCATGTTATTTCTAAAGAAAATAAAGCATATTTCCCAACAAGACTTGTACATGAATGTTTATAGCAGCTTTATTTGTAACAGCCCTAAACAGTAAACAATGCAATTGTGAATCATGAGAATGGATAGAAAAACTGTGATACATCCATACAATGGAATAGTACCCAGCAACAAAAAGGAATGAACACACTACAGCAAGAATGAATCTCAAAGAAATTAATGCTAATTATGCTAAGTAAAACATGTCAGACATGGAAAGTGTATACTGCATTCATAACACTTTTTGGAAAATTAAAACTCAAATATAGTGACAGAAAGCAGAGCAGTGGTTGCCTAGGGACAGGGCAGGATGCTGGAATTGACATTTAGGGAAGGATTGCAAAGGACTGGAGAAAGTTTAGGGGAGTGACAGAGATGTTCACTATCTTAATATCATGAATATAGACACCTGTCAATACATCAAATTGTATGCTTTAAATATGTGTGATTTATTGTATGTCAATTATATTTCAATAAAGCTGTTGGGCTTTTTTTACAGAAAAAAAAAACTTCTAATTTGAGGCAAGTAATTTAACCTCATTAGTACCTATTTTAAAAGCAAAATTGCATAAAATTTATCCCCATTATACTTCACTGAGTTTCCACTGAAATAGACTGACTTATGTGTGTAAAATTTTGCAAGTGTTTAAGGGGGAAAAAAACAATGGAAAAATCTGAAAACTAGCACAAGTGTGGGTGATTAACATCAGATAGGAGAATGATTAATGGTACCAGAAAATCAAGCAGTATCAAGGAACATTTTTAAGCAATATAAATAAACAAATAAAGTTGTCTATATTAAATTCCCTGGCTGTTGTTTGTGATGTATCATAATTCCGACACTCATTTCTGTGCAGAAGAAAAAAGAACTAATGTTTATTGCATATGCCTACAAAAGTGTGCTAGGCATTTTATTAATACATGAATTACTTTATTTAATCTTCCTAAGAACCCACTAAAGTAAGCCATATAATTTTTATTTAACCAAGGATAAAACTAATTAAGATAGTCTGCTCAATAAAATCTGTGTCAGATGCAATGTTTGCGCCCAAGTCCATTTGCTTCCAAAAGCCATGCCAAAGTACCAACCTGAGTTCATGCTTCATCTGTACAATAAAACCGCACTCCATAAATTTAAATAATTATAGCAGGATCTACTTACTAGAATAAATAGTGTCTCTATTATACCACATTCTTATCATGTACAGTTGTCAAGGAAATAAGGAACGTAACCTAAAGACGAATGCATAAAACCAGACCTGTTCTGTCATTATTCATGTAGGCCAGTGTCTCTCAGACTTTCACATGCTTACAAATCACCTGGGCACCTTCATAAAATGCACATTCTCCTTGAGTAGGTCTGAGGTGGGGCCACAATTCTATGTGCCTAGCAAGCCCCAGACGCTGCTGATGCCACAGGTCCAGAGACCCACCACACTTTGAGTAGCAAGGATGTGACCAGATCAAGCGTGTGCAGTACATGCGACACAAGCAAAGAAGAGCTCACAGTCTGCTGATTTACTCAGTTATTATTCATCCCCCCACCCATGTCTCATACGATGGTCACATTCTCTGAGAATACTCTCAACTCCCAAAGCCCTCATATTTAAAAGTTCAATATGGAAAGACTTGTGAGTCTGACGTGACTGAAGTGACTGTACTAAGCAAGGATTGCTACACTCCTCTCGCAGTTTCTACCCGCTGGATTCTACTCATTCTTCAAGTTCTGGCTCAAACAACCCAAGTTGTTACCTGCTCTGAGCATCAGAGCCTCTTGCCAATGTCCATTTCCAGATGTGTCCATCTCCCCCATTAACTAGGACTCTCTTGGGACCCTCTGTCAAACCCTGGAACCCCGTCCTTGTAAGGGTTGAATTTCCTTTGTAAGAGCCTAGATAAACAGACATCTAGTCTGTTTTTGACCGTCTCTGATGACCAAAAACTGTTGAGGCAGCCCATTCTGATTCTGGAATTCTTTAGCTGTTAGACGTTTTCCCTGAAGACTTCCAGTTAAATATGGAAGGTCAAATGCATGCATTTGTCACCACTTATTCACAAAACACCACTAAAAAGACAGTACAGAATAGAAAAGTATATAACCTCATAGATAAAATTAATGAAAAAAGAAAACAACAGCAAATGAGAACTATTAATATCAACATTAGAAGTACGAAAGCAAATGAACAAGGGGTATCTGGCATAGCAGAGAAGCAAAAGCTTAAGCTTAAGTCTGAAGAAGGAGAAACCAAAAAAGAGGGAAGTTAATGTTCTTTGCAGAATCTCCCAAAATCTCTTGAATTGGAGATGCAAACACTTGACTGTAAGTATGAGGAGTGTAATTAAAAACAGGCCGATAAGTTTGGATAATATTTTGAATAAGGACAAATTCTAACACACATTCTCCCCATCAGCCTAGCTAGGCAACTGTTCCTCGCCCATGTCAGCAGAAGATGAAGGGTTTACTGGTCTAGACGTACAGAACTAGACTGGCACTGAACTTGGACTATCAGATACAACTGATAGTATGGATGTCACATCATTCCTGGAAATATCGAGAATAATTTAGCCTGTTAGTTTTGAACAGTGAAATTCTCATCACCTGTTTGTTTCTTTCCCAGAATCCTGCACCTGCATATTATAAACAGGCATCTGGAGAATTCTGCTTTTTAGGCTTTGGAGAAATTGAGCCGCCCAGGAGAAAAGATGTGCATCTATACCAATAATTGATCATCTCACGGGCAGGGCGGCTCACTGCCTGACCACCTGGAGCGAAGCCCTCCGGTTGACAAGCCACCCCCTTGTAAGTAGCCCTCCTGTCCGCATTTTTAGCGCCTCATTCTTACATATGAATGAGCAACCCAGGACCATCACATACTGAGGAAAGTTTCCACATAAAACACAGAGATCACACAAACAGAAAAAAAGAAAAAAAGAAAAGCTCTGAATAAACAGAAAATACTTATATAAACTTTAAAATATAGGACTGTCTCGGAGCGGTAAAAGAAGATGCAACAAGAGTAGAAAGTTATTTTTAATGAATATCATCAGAACAAGACAAAGTTCTCAAGAATTAAAAATATGAAAAAAGTTTTTGAACAGAAATGTTTAAATAAAATTGAGAAAATATCCAAGAAAGTAGAAGAAAAAATATTATAACAGATGATAAGCTAAATAAAATTCTTCCCAAATTTCTTCCATATATGAACATAGTAAATAAAAATACTTGTCAGGCACACAGTGGTAAACAGATAGGGCTGCTCACAGTTGAGAGCAAGCATCTCCGAGGCTCTGGTCCTGCCTAAAAACCCACAGGCTAAGGGATACATATATTGCACCCACTATGCACAGTACATAAGGCAAACTATTTCAAATTTATATTTCTATACTCAACTAAATTACCAATCAAATCAGAGAGCGAAAGAAAGACATTTTCAGATACACAAGATCTAAAAAGATTTAGCCCCAAAGTGTCCTCTGAAAAAGTCGCTAGAATGTGTGCTTCTCTAAACAAGACTGTAAACCAAGAAAGAGAATACGTGGAATCCAGGAAACAGACTCCAACACAGAAAAACAAAGACTCCTCAGGATGCAGGTAAAGGAATCCCCAGGGAGAAATTCCCAGCTCTAGGCGACGACCAAACCATAATCAGAGCATGAAGACCAAAGAGGGTTCAGCCGATAGGAAAAGAAGGATCAGTAGAACACACAGATTACTTAGAAATAAAAAGGGGAGAGCGCTGAGATGAATGACACTGCCTCTTAGGAACTGGAGTGGGAGAGGGGCAAGGTGAGGACTGGTTTTCATTTTGTCTTATATTTGACCTTTTAAACTCACCGTGTGCACTAATTTGATCCACATAAAAATTAAATTTTAAAAACAAAGATGTCTTTCACCTGGAAGGTTAATTCTGACTTCTGCCACTCTCACCTATTATTTGTGATGCTTCTACTTTGTAGAAACATGGAACAAGCTTTATCTCTAAAGCACTTGGAACAAATAGTATGGCCGCACACCAAACAATGTACACCTTAATGTTTATTCTTCATTAAATACTCACATAACACCTAACACGCTTCACACACTGTCTTAAGTATTAACCTATTTAATACTCACAGTAATTATACCTGTTTATAGATGAGGAAACTCAAGGAATTTGCTCTGAAATCATATGGCTAGCAAGTGGCACAGTCAAGATTTGAAACTAATCAGTCTGACCAGAATTTAAGCTCTTTACCATGATGCTATTCATCCTCAGAAATCTTGCCAAGGCTTAACTACTGAGCCACAGGCAAAAGCCCTGCTTTGTCACTCCTGGCTAAAGTAAAATGATATGCCTCCATGCTAACTGCTCGTTAGAAACAAAAATAAAGCAACTATGAAGGAAGACATTATCACCCAGAGTATCAAGTTATCTCTGCATATAATGTCAGGAATGTATTAAAAAATAAATATTTACAGAAACAATTAGAAGTAAAAAAAAAGGAGGGGGGAGGAAGCATATAATACAAACAGACACCCAGGAAATCAAATTATTGAAGTTATCAGACATAAAATTTAATAAAAATTATAAAAATATAATTCAATGGAAATTCTAAAACATATTAGAATAATTGAAATTAAGAATTCAAAGAGTAAGTTTAACAGTACATTAAACACATTCTAAACTAAGAATTAGTGACCCAGAAAAAAAGTCAGAGAAAATACCCAAACTGAAGCATAGAGAGAAAAAAAAAAGAGAACAAATTCAGAAAACTAAGAGCAACATCTGAGAGATATATAAAGAGACAGAGATAGAAATGTAGATAATAAGAGTCTCAATGAAAGAAAAGATAGAAATGTAGGTAAAAATGTATTAATGAAATAATGATCTAAAATTGCCCAAAGTTAACAGAAGTTGTAAGTCCACAGATTTAAGAGCAACCTCAAGATGAATAAATACAAAAAACAAAACAAAACACTAGACGCATCATATAAAAACTGCTAGAAAGCATAATCAATGAGAAAATATGAAAACCAGTCAGGTTGAGAGGAGGTGAGACATATTATCGTCTAAGAACAACAGTAAGTCTCCCTAATGACAGCAGATTTCTCAATAGAACCATTGGGCCAGAAGACAAGAAAGGATATCTTCAAAGTGCTAGACAAAAAAAAAAAATTAGATCCAAGAATTCTACAACCAGCAATATTGTCCCCCCTCCAAAAAAAAAAAAAGTTATCATGTTGTGCTTAAGGAAAGAGACAAGGCACCTAAGACAACATATTGTGTGATTTCACTTACATAAAATGTCCAGCAAAGACAAATCTATAAAGACAAAAAGTTAATTGGTGGTTGCCAAGAACTGAGCATGAGAATTGAGAGTTACTATAATGGACATGAGGGATCTTTTAGGATAATGGGAATTTTCTAACTTGAATTGTGATGATGATTGCACAATTTTGGAATTTTACTAAAATTCATCAAATTGTACACTGAACACAAGTGAATTGTGTGATATGTAAATTATACCTCAAATAAATTTTTTAAAAAAGTGGTGGAAAGTGATATCAGTAAGATGGTGAATTAGAAAGCTCCTGGCCTTTGTTCTCCCATGGAAACACTAAATAAACAACAATGTATGTATGAAAACAGCTTAAGGACTCTAAAAACCAGTTAAGAAGCTGCAGCAACCAGGTGACTCCCTAATACTTCAAGAAAATGCCATATTCAAAACAATGGGAAACTTTGTGGCAGTATGTTTACTCTCCTCATCCATCCTCCCCATAGTGTATTATATGGCCCTGTTAGGAAGAGAGCTCCCAATACCAAGTTTCTCCCTCAGAACAAAAGAGAAAAATAGAATTTGCTGGCAATGTTCTGGCTTGTCTAGGGGCTGCCAAAGGGACTTGTTTCTTTCTCACCTGATTCAAAGTACTGATGGGAATGGTGGCATAGCTTGGATGCCAGGTTGGAAACCATTGAAAGCAGCAGCAGTCACTGTGGCATGTCAGGGGGTCTGCAGACCCAGAAGTGCTGGCCGTGATCAATGACAGACACAGGAATGTAATAAAAATCCAAGGCTTTTGAGAAGAAGCAAGAGACTTTTAAGAAATTAAGACATATTAAAGCAGCCATATATGTGGGAAACTGGAATAAAAGCACACACCCAGGCTCAGAGAAGACACATCCTCAGAAACTATTTGAAAGGGCTCTGAACCTTTAAAATATGTTGATTAATAAAGACCTTCCCAGCAGAAAACTACTCCACAAAAACTGGGAGAAGTGGAAGTTTTTTCAAAGGCCCAAATCACAACAAAAGATAACAAGATATATTAAAAAGTGGGGTGGGGGGGACATGAATGATTGAAAGGAACAAAATAAATCTTTAGAAACTGGCCCTAAAGAAATACAGGCCACTAACTTACTTGACAAAGAATTTAAAACATCTGTCTGAAATAAGGTCAATGAACTAAAAGAAAACATGGGGAAACAACCAAATTAATTCCAGAAAATGATTATGCACAAAATGAGAATATCAACAAAGAGAAAGGGATTATAGTAATATGCTGCATAACAATATTTGGTCCTATAAGGTTATATTACTATATTTTTACAGTACTTTTTTACATTAGACATGTTTAAATACACAAATACTAGTATGCTATAATCACCTATAGTACTCAATACATTAACATGCTGTACAGGTTTGTAGCCTAGGAGCAATATGTTGTTACCATATATACTAGGTATAGAGTAAGCTATACCATCTACTATCAAGTACACTCTATGATGTTCATGACTGTATTTAAAAAGAACCAAATAGAAATTCAGGAGCTAAACATCCAATAACCAAATTGAGAAATTCACTAGAGGAATTCAAAAACAGATTGAGCAGCCAAAAGAAAGAATCAGCAAACTTGAAGACAGGCCATTTGAAATCAAATAAAAGGAGCAAAAAGAAAACAAAATGAAGAAAAATGAACAGAGCCCAATGGATTTATGGTACACTACCAAGCTGAAAGATGAAAGAAAAAGAAAGGGGCAGAAAGTGTATTTGAAGAAATAATAGCTGAAAACATCCCAAATTTGAAGAAAGAAATGGATATACAAATGCAAGAAACTCAGAAAACTTCAAGTATTACTCATAATGAGGTACATTGTAATCAAATTGTTGAAGTCAAAGTGAAAATTTCAAAAGCAGCAAGAGAAAGATGACTCATCATATGCAAGGTAGCTTCTATAAGATTACTAGCTAATTTCTCAACAGAAATCTTACAGGCCAGAAGGCAGTGGGATGAAATATTTAAAGTAATGAAAGTAAAAAAAAAAAAAAAAAACTGTTAACTAAGAATATTATATTTAATAAAATTATTCCTTTAAAATGGAGGAAAAATTAACACCTTTTTATATAAATAAAAACTGAGGGAGTTCATTAACACTTGCCCTACAAAAAAATGCTAAATAAAGTCATTCAAGTTAACAGAAAAGGATGTTTAAAAGTAATGCAAAGTCATACAAATATATAAAGTTTTCCAGTAAAGATAGATATATGGACAAATATTTAAAAACCTATATTATTGTAAATTTTGTTTATATCTCAGTAATTCTTGTATAGAGCATAAAAAGAACTATAAATCTAAATATACACAAAAGGAAATGAAAAGGAAATCAAACTATGTCACTACAAAAAAAAAATCAACTAAACACAAAGGAAAGCAGTAATGGAGGAAATAAGAGACAAGCAAGACATAAGATATCCAGAAAACAAAAACAAAATGGCAAAAGTAAATCTTCTCTTATCAGTAATTACTTTAAATATAAATGGATTAAATTCCCCCATCAAAAGACTTGGATTAGCAGAATGAATAAAAAACCAGGATCCAATTTCATGATGTCTACAAGAGAATCACTATAGATCTAAAACACATAGGTTGACAGAGAAAGAATGGAAAAAGATATTCCATGAAAATAATAACCTAAAGAGAATGAGGTAGCTAAACCAATTTCAGACAAAATAGACTATGAGTCAAAAATTGTTATAAGAGACAAAGAAAAACATTATATAATGATGAAAGGGTCAATTCACCAAAAAGATAAAACAATTGTAAGTATGAATATATATACACCAAACATCAGAACTCCTAAATAAAAGAAGCAAACATTGACAGAATTAAAGAGAAAAGTAAATGGCCTACAATAATAGTACAATACATTAGGCCACAAAACAAGCCTTAATAAATGGTAAAAGTTTGAAATCATACAAAATATCTTTTTTGAAATCAATAGTAGAAAGCAAACTGGAAAACTTTCACAAATGTGTGGAAATTAAACAGCATAGTTTTAAACAACAAATGGGTCAAAGAAGAAATCACAAGGGAAATTAGAAAATATTAGCATAAAATTTAAAATGAAACACAACATACCAAAACTTATGATATACAGAAGAAGCAGTGCTATAAGAGAAATATATAGCTGTAAATGTTTACATTAAAAAATAAGATCTCAAGTCGACAGCTAAACTTTAAGCTTTAAGGATGTAGAGAAAGAAGAATAAACTAATCTCAGAGTTAGCAGAAGGAAGGAACTACTAATGATTAAAGTAGACATAAATGAAATAGAGCAGAGAGAATCAACACAAAAAGTTGATTCTTTAAAAAGATCAACAAAATTGACAAATCTTTAGCTACATTGACAAAGAAAAATATGAAAAGATTTCAATGACTACAATCAGAAATAAAAGAGAGGACATTACAACTGATTCTATAGAAATAAAGAGGATCATCAAATAATATGAACAATTGTTTGCCAAAAAATTTGATAACCTAGATGAAATGGGTAAAATCTAGGAAGATCCAACCTACCAATATTGAATTATGGAAAAATAGACAATCAAAACAGACCAATAGCTAGTAAGAAGGTTGAATCAGTAATACAAATCTCCCAACAATTAAAAACCCAGAACCAGATGGATTCACTGATGAACTCTACCAAATATTTTAAAAAAGAATTACCACCAATCCTCCTCAAACGCTTCAAAAAAAAAAAAAATTAAGACAAGAGAATACTTCTAAATGCTATGAGGCCAGCTTTACTCTGATACCAAAGCCAGACAAAAACATTACAAGAAAAGAAAACTATGGACCAATATCCCTGCTAAATATTGATGCAGAAGCCTCAACAAAATAGTAGCAAACAAAATTCAACAGCACAGTAAAAAGGTTATACATCATGAACAAGTGGGATTTATTCCTGTAATGGCAGAATGGGTCTACATACAAAGATAAATCACTGAAATACACCATATTAATGGAATGAAGGAAAGAAAACACACAATCATCTCCATTGATGCAGAAGAAATAAAAACACCCTTTCATGATAACAACACTCAACAAACTAGGAATAGAAGGAAACTACCTTAACATAGAAAAAGCCATACAGGAAAAGCAAAGCCCCCAGCAAACATCATACTCAATGCTGAAAGACTAGAAGTTGTACCTCTAAGATCAGGAACAAGACAAAGATGCCACTTTTGCTACCTCTACTCAGCAAAATACTGGAAGTTATCCAGGGCAATTAGGCAGAAAAAGAAATAAAAGGCATCCAAATAGGAAAGGAAGAAGTGAAATTATCTCTGTTTACAGAAAACACAATCTTACATAGAAAACACGAAATATTCCACATGCAAAAAAAAACTATTAGAACCAATAAACTGATTCAGCAAGGCTGCAAGATACAACATCATTATGCAAAAACTAGATGCATTTCTGTACATCAACAATGAACTGAAAAACAAATTAAGAAAACAATTCAATTTTTAACATCAAAAACAGAAAAAATACTTCCTAATAATCTTAATTAAAATGCTATTCCAGCTAAATATGTAGACTATAGCTGGGACTAATAATAATATTAGATGATGTTGATTTTTTAAGGCAAAAATAATTCTAGGGATTGAGCGTCATTTCTTAATGACAAAAATAGTCCATCCAATAAGAACATACATTGATTGAAAACTTTTTGCACTTAATAATATAACCTCAGATTATATATAACAAATACTGATACAACTAAAAGAAAAAATAGATAAATCCACCAGTTTAGTGGGAAATTTTAATTTACCTATATAAGTAATTGATAGAATAAGCAAATAAGAAATGGGAAATATATAAATGATTTGGACAACACAATTAACGTGTTTGACCTAATTAATAATATAAACTACTACATCCAGATGACAGAACTCATATTCTTTTGAAAAACACACACATATACCAAAATCAGCCACATAGGCCATGTACCATGACTCAACAAATTCAAAAGACTGAAACATTCAGAATATGCTCCCTCGCTAAAGTTAAACTAAGCTAGAAATCCGTTTTTTTAAAAGTGATCTGAAAGGTCCCCAAATGTTTGGAAATTAAGCAATCTACTTCTAAATAGCTATGAGTCAAAAATAGATCACAGCAGAAAGTAGAAAGTTTTTGAACTGATTGCCAATAAAACTATGACATATCAAAATGTGTGGAATATACCTACAGTTTTGCATAGAGGAAAATATGTGGTCTTAGAAGCAAATATTAGAAAGTAAGAAAATCAGAGAGTCAAGAAGCAAGAAAAAGAATAGCAATCGAACTAAATTTAGTAGAAGAAAGAAAATAATAAAGATAAAAGGATGAATTAATGAAATAGTAAATATATGTACTGTAGAGAGAATTTTTTAAAAACCTCAGCTTTTTAACAAGACTAGTTATATTTCTGTAACGGAGCAAACCTTGTCACAGAGGTGAGGCCCTAGCAAGGATCTTTCCAAAGGGAAGGGAGTGGTTATGCTTATAGGAGCCAGAGTGAGACTCCTTCGGATCTGAATTCTTGACTTTGACACTTAGAGCTTTTGTGACTTAAGCCAAGAGTAAAATCTTTTTGAACCTCAGTTTTCTCATCTGAAAATGAAATCATAATGGTACGTATATCACAGGTTAATAAGAAGACTGAATGAGATAATTACAGAAAATACAATAAATATTTGTAATTATCAATATTTTTGAGACTTCTTAACGCCCAGGCCTCTGGCTGATATTGAATGTTACTCTTTGTAGCCTAAGTTTCTGAAAATAGTCAGAAGTGGGCAAGAATAAGTGATAAAAACAAGGACAAGGAAGTAAAGGAGAAAGCTGACGTGTAGGATGCATACCCAACCCAGGAAGACACGGCCAACTCACTGGAGTTACCATCAACCCAACACCGCTATAGGGAAGTACAGAGCTTTAGAGTGTAGCCTGCAGCAAATGCAAGGCCCCATCAGATGGTATGTAGGTTTGATACATGAGAGCCACAGAGGGAGAATCTGTGGCAGCCTCCAAAAGTAGCAGTTTGAGGAGGAGCAAGAAAAACAAGACCAGGTGGTCACAACCGCAGAAAAGGAATGAGAAACTCCCATGCCCAGCCCCACGCTTCCCAAGTCCAAGACGCAGGTGTTCTAGGGCGAAGCTGGTAAGCCCACTGTGATGAGGCAGTGTCACCACACGCCAGGAAACCAGGGAGAGCATGGTTCCCAAGGAGAGAAGGGAGCAGAAAACCAGCTCCAGAGCAGGAAGGAGAGAGTCAGAAATGCAAGTTTACCGGTGCAGTGCTGGCATCTTTTCAAAAAAGAGGGTCTTTGAGGGAACCAGAGGACTCACTGTGAATCACGCTGTTGTGAGTTTATAAAATTTACATTTCAGGGAATTTTTAGTTTTATGAGACTGGCAAGGAAAGAGGGGAGCTGTAGCATAATAAGAAATATATGTGTTAATATTTGGTCTCTGCACACAGCTCCTAAAACCCTTGGAATATTGGAATTGACAAGCATCTTTTTATATGCTAATGAATGACTGGGGGCTGGGGCTGCTGGATAGCCTGGGGTGCTGGTTGTCAAGGGAACCAATCATGTGATTAGAGGATTGGGAGTTTCAGACCCTCTGTCCTCCCACCCTCCACCATTGCCCCAGCCTCCAGGGAGGGCAGAGAAGCTGGAGGTTGAGTCACTCACTAATGGCCAGTGAGTGAGCCAATCATGCCTACGTAAAGAAGCCTCCATAAAAACCAAAGGACCGGATCGGGGAGCGTCATGGCTGGAGAACACGTGGAGGTGCTGGGGGTGTGGTGGGCCCAGGAGGGCAGGAAAGCTCCTCACTCCCCTGGCCAACCCGCCCATCCATACCTTGCCCTATACGCCTCTTCCACCTGGCTGCTCCTGAGTTGTATCCTTTATAATAAACCAGTACCTAGCAAACAAACTGTTTCCTGAGTTCTGGGCCAGCAAACTGCTGATCACAAAGTGGGGTCGTGGGAATCGTGATTTCCAGCTGGCTGGTCAGAAGTCAGAAGGGAGGCCCAGATGTTGGGTTGGCATCTGGAGGGGGGGCAGTTTGTGGGACTAAGCCCCAACCTGTGGGATCCGACACTAACACTGGGTGGACAGTGCCGGAACTTAACTGAACCGCAGGACATCCAGGTGGTGTCTGTAGAGAACCGGAGAATTACTTGGTGCAGACAACACACACAGCATTTTGTCACAGAAGTGTTGGAAGTGTTGAGTGTGAGTATAGAGAAAACAGTTTGTTTTTCCCTTTATGGAAGCACACTCAGCATGGGGTATCTTCCCTGCAGCGTGAGAGGCAGACTTCACACCGAGTAAAGTGAGCAGGCACCCACGCAGTAAACCTGGACCCTGGGGAGCAGGGCCACGATTAGTCCACACATACGAGTATTTATCATTCAAACCAGGACAGTTCTGAGAGTAAAAGGCGTCACTGTTAGAAACGGTGCAGGAACAACCCGGCTCAGTCAACAGGACTTCTGGTAAGTCTCGTCATAATTGAGGGGAAAAAATTATCTAAGTATTCACAATAGCAACTTGTACTTGGAGCGCCGCCCGTTTGAAGCTCCCTTAGTCGAACAGGATAGCCTCTTAGGAATTCGTAATACCTCACTAAAATGGGAAAGCACCCCACGGTCCTGTAGGGAAGATGACTGACTTACCGGACAGACTGTTCTGGAAAGTCTCTTGCATATTCACATACCGAGCCACTTCACAAGTCTTCCTGATAAAGTCTGCGAAGGCTTTCCAATAATACGTTTGTTCCAGGGAAAGTTGTGCTTTTTCAAGTGCATGAAGTATACTGCAGTCAAAAAGAATCCAGAGAAAGCTAAAATTTAGAAATGATTTTCCAGATGACAGATCATTATAAATTTATCTAAACACAAATATATGCAAATACCTGGGAGTCCACTTAGGTAAGGAATTAGAATCTCTGAAATAGTTCTAAATATTTATTTGTTTACGAATTTCTCCACTCTGATTTGAAAAATAAGTGAACTCCATTTATAGGAATACATGAAATATAAGACAGAGTAAATCAAAAGAAAAGAAAGGAAAATTAAAGGCCACGCTGTGAAGTGAACTTTGAGGTTAAGAAAAATGCATCCCTGTTTGACAGATCATGAACGTCCCAGCAGCCAAGGAAAGCCGAAACCAATCACACATACAATTCACAAAGTCATAAAATAAAAACAAGGCAAATTTTCTGGAGAATTACGGCTCCCAAGAGAAGCCTCCCCCTGGTACTGACTGTGAGAGCCCCGAGTGATGTAATAAATGAGAACCTCAGCCACTTGCACACCTGGGACTGAACAGGCCCTGCACAGCTTGTGAAAGAGCAATCCGATGGTTCAACTTTAAAAGAACTGTTTAACATTTTATAGATGCTTTCCAGTAGTACCAAAGTGGAGTCATATCTTTTAAATAAATTAAATGTCTTTCTACTCTACTCATTAGCAGAATGCACTCTGTTGAGCTGCCATTTGAGTAGAAGGGAGCAGTTGAAATCATTTTGACATCCAGTCACTTGGAAGTGTTTCACCAAACACGTACTTACACTGTGGAGACAAGCTGGTGCTTACAGCCGCCAGAAAAGACACCGTTCCCAGGTGAAGCTTCAGCTCCCTGCAGCCGGAAAAGCTGAGTACAGGAGAAGCTTGCTTCTGACAGCTGTGTCTCAAGTTCCTGCCAGTCCAAATATCCTTCAGGTACTAAAACTGGCATATTTGTGTACCCAGTAATGGCCTCTTGCAAAATATGATCCTTAACAGAAAAAATATATATTGCTTGTAATAAATAAAACAATTTGAATGTGGGTACTTGAGATGCAACCTTTACCTAGTTTCACTTAATAAGGCGTCCACTTGAACTGCTCATCCAAGACCGTGCCCTGTAAGATTAGGATCACTTAAGTCATAGTTCTAGACTTGAGTCTTCACTCCCAGTCAAGTTAGTTGACCCCCAAATAAAAACCCTACACAAAAATAACACAGGACGAGACCCAAGTGTCATAGCCATCCTCATCAGCCCGTCTCCCCAAATGGCCCAAATGAACCAGTTCCCCCGATAGTCTCACTCTCAGTCACCTCCTTCCAAAATTTCTCTAGGTTAGGCTCTGACTCACATGAACCCATCAAATGCAGAAGTGACTTGTGCTATTTTCAGTTCTACCTTTCCTGAGAGGTGGCAGCTTCTACTCAGAGAAGAGAGAGGCTGAGTCTCCAGAGGAGAATGACAGATCCTCCTCTCAGTGTCCCAGCCGCGCATCCAGACTCAAGCCCCCACTGCCATCTTACTGCAACTATATGAGTGATGCTTGGTGAGACCAATAGAAGAGCCACCTGGCTGAGACCAGTCAACCCAGAGTCATGGGAGGGAATAGAATGTGCTTTCTTTTAAGCCACTGAGCTTTGGGGTGGTTTATTAGTAATAGATAACCTAGGCATCACCAGAAAGGCAATCTCACATGTGTGCAACTGTAAATACACTCATCACTAGTAGCAGATCCTGCTGAGTACCTGCTCTGCCTGGAGTCTCAGTTAGGCTTTATAGATACAAAGAAATTTGGAATGAGCTTTCTGCCAGGAAAGAGCTTACACCCAGTAGCAGGAAAGCTATGTGCAAACAGGTAGTGGTTTTCCATGCCTGCATGCCTTCACATACTCTTTTCTGCCTGCCTAGTATCCTCTTCTGAGTTCTTTCTGCTTCCAAATCTTATACCTCATTTAAGGCTCGTTGACTTATTTGGGAAGACCTCCAGATGCTGAGCTGTTGGGTTGTCTGCCCTTCTCAGCCAAGATACTGTCTTCTTCACATCTGTACTCCCTTCGCCATACCATCACGCACAGAGTCGATGCCAAGAAAGCATTGATTGGATTGAGCTACGTACACTACTGTCCCAATGACTACCACAATTTTTGTTTCTTTCTGATATCATTTTTTGCTAGTTTCATTATTTCACTGGTTTTATTTCATGGTATATAAAAAAGAAGATTAAAAAATATGTAATTCTCAGCCTGAGCAAGAGCGAGACCCCGTCTCTACTAAAAATAGAAAGAAATTAATTGGCCAACTAAAAATATACACAAAAAATTAGCCGGGCACGGTGGTGAGTGCCTGTAGTCCCAGCTACTCGGAAGGCTGAGGCAGGAGGATTGCTGGAGCCCAGGAGTTTGAGGTTGCTGTGAGCTAGGCTGACGCCACGGCACTCACTCTAGCCTGGGCAACAGAGTGAGACTCTGTCTCAAAAAAAAGAAAAAATATGTAATTCTGATAGGAAAAAATAAATGACAAAAATATGAATATTATGATGTTTAATTCTCAGTAAGAAAAAAAATGAGCTGAATTGACATAATAATCTTTCCAAACAAATTGCAGAATATTCCGCAGTCCCACTTGAGCACTCAGCCAAGGTAGCCCCCTGTCCTGGGCAGAAGTGAGAAAAGCATGATTTTTAAAGCCTATGACCAGTGAAAGCTACAGCTTTGCTGTAATTGACTGATGAACAAAGACTTTCCTCTACGCTTCCAAGCATATGCAGCCAAAAATGAAGCAAGTCAGGGAACTAGGAAGCCAGAGAAGCAGAAGTGGCGTGATCTGAAAGGTTGGGGTGCTCTTGGGGAATGTCAGGTAGGTTTTGGCCAGACACACAGCCTCCCAAGCAATCAGACAGAAGGGATGGAACTGAAGGGCAGCTGGGCCTCAATTGGCCAGTTTCATTTAAGTTAATGGGCTGATGTCAACGTTTGCTTCATCAAAATTCCAGGTTAAATATTAACATCTTCAATAAATTTAATCTTAAAAATGAGCCCACTGGTTCTCTTGGAAGAGCTCAGAACATAGAATACTTACAGCAGTCTCTACTGCACCAAATAGTTTGCTTAAAACACTGGTCTCATTGGAGGAATTATGGTGGCATAACAGTCCCTGGAGGCCACCCCAGATGCTGGAGTTTCCAGGGGGTTGGAGGGTCTCCTTCTCAGACAAGCGTTCATCCAAGCAGAGAGTAGTAACATTCTTCATCAACATCTAAAAGATTAATGAGGATGGGAAGGGGTAACATTTAGAGAGGCTTAGATATCCTCTCCATGGGCTCAAGAACTGCAAATAGAAATAAGCAACAATAAAAATTTTAAAACACAGCATAAAGTTATTGGAAAACTTGCCTATTGTTCCCTTTATTTTGCTAGTACAATTCACAACAGGAGCAAAGCTGAATATTGCATGAGCTTCTTGAATGTTTTATAAAAATTGTTTTATTTATAATCCTTTGCTGTGCTTACCTGCTTTAACTCCCAAAAGAACACATCCTTTTCAAGTTTCAATTGGTCAATTCCAACCCATTTAAAATCGTTAGCTAATGTCTCCAGGCGAATGAGGATTTCTGCAAGATAGACAAATTGATTTATTATTCACCTAAAGTAGGATACTCCGAGCTTGACTTCTATGCCTGGCCATGAATTAATAAGCTGAATTCTGAAAACATGCATTTCAGTAAGCTTGACCTGTGATCATACATTTTTTTACCTTCCTTAGAGAGGAAAACAGAAAATGTCATTAGAATGCCACATGTCCTTTCTGAAGACTTGTGAGTATGAGTTTTTAGTTACAGGAGAATTTTGCTTCTAAAGTGACATCCCTCCTCGTTTCTTCTCTCTCCTCCCTGAGAAGATGAAAAGGCTCCAGCCCACCTGGGCAAAAGTGCAAACCTGACTTCCTCAGAAGAGGGCGGAAGGAATAATGCCCACCATAGTTGATGAAGTTCAAAGAGGAGCATTCTGCAAACCTGGGGGAACATGCCCTTGCTGCCAGATGCCAAGAGGCAAAGAGGACGAGCACAGACTGGGAAAGATTCACAATGCACTCTGGTCCCTTTCCGGCCTGAGGACCACAGATGCTGGCATAAATGTGAAAGGCAAACGCCAGTCCTAAGAAACTGCTCATCACAGGTCACACTGTGAGCTTATGGCAAACAGAGGCTAAACTCTTCACTGTGACGGCATCTTTCATTCAGCCTTGGTGTGCTGTATTTGAAATACCCTAGGAGGCATCACAGCAAAGCATAAGCATGTATATAACACCAGCAAACTTATCTCCAAACTTTACAATGTTGCCAGGAAGTTTGAAGTCCATTTTCCAATAAATTTGGTGTTTGCTCTTAGCGAGCCAGTGACAAATAATACCAGAGCTAGTTTACCTTGGACAAAATGTAAATTCTGGGCTATTGAATTCCTGAGAGCTCCATCAAGCTGAAGCAATCTCTTCAGAAGTGGCCACGGGGGCAGATTTTGCAGCACGCTCTGCAATTTCTGCAGATGCCGTAATCTGAGGGCAAAAATAAATAAATGAAATAAAATGAAAATCAGCTCAAAGTGCCACCTAGGGATATAAAAATTCCATTCAAAGGAAAATATTCCACTGCTTTGGAAAGTGTGTTCATAGACTGAAAGTCTTACTTCATTATATAACCAGGTTCTTGACAAATTGCATTGTTTGAACCAGCTGATTTGGGGATTCTTTTGGTACTGAATATGGATTAAACATTCTCTTTACTCAAAAACAGAAAAGTTTATTCCTGACAGTGTGTAATAGAGGTGAGGGTTAAGAAAAATTTCCAGGAGAGATTTTAAAATATTTGCCTTGAATCCTACAGTTATAAGACAAAGAAAAATATTTTGAGAAGAGTTTTCAAATGTAGAGATGATGTGTGGCGGCATACAGAACCCTCCAAAGTGGTCCCAACCCGGGCAAATCAGCAATGCCCGTGGGACTCTCCAAAGTTTAGGTCATCGAGGCAGGATGACCAGCCAGGCAGCTTGACACCTCTAGTCCCTGGAACTTTAGGCGAACAGGGCCCAGAAGTGTGGAAGACATGGAGGAAGTAACTCATAAGAGAGGCTGGAAAGAAAACGGCTCTGAGAATGAGAGGAAACGGAAATTGGCATGAATGTGGAAGAGTGGGGAGCGCGACGCAGTCCCGTTGCGTGGAGCGGAACTGCCACGGAGCAGGCGAGGCCGGGCTTTCCGAGTCTTGGTGCAAGCACATGGAATCTTCACCCAGGAAAAAGAAGCCAAGATAAAAGAAGAGAAAAAACAGAAAGAATGTGACTTCTTGAAGCCCAAACAACATGCTCCACCAGCTGGGGCCGTGCCACGGCTTTCAGCTCCTGCCCTCCGTTTGGGCTTCTGCGCCACAGTGACTGGGCTCATCACAGCACCTCCATAGTCCTGGGTTAGGCACAGCTTTGACAAATAGTTGCTGCTATTCTGTAGCTTGTATGCTGATGGGTCTGACCCCTGCAGAGGGTCTAGAGAGAGTGAGGAGGGTCCTCATGATGTTTCTCCTGCAAGCAACTGGCAGGGGGTGGCACCCATCCCCGTGTCATCCCCCTGCAAGGCAGAGCAGGGGGGCTTCATCACAGCTGCATGCTTGGGCTCTCTGGCCACTGGCAGGACTCATGCCACCTCACTCTGCCCTGAAACCAGAGGTGTGTCTTCTTAAACTGGGCCTCTCTCTACAACATGAAGTGGGGTTAGGTTACTCATTCTTCTGACTCTCTGGGCTACACTGAGGAGGAAACAGAATGGCTCTGGAAAAAACTAGAAAGTGGGAAGGAAATGGTTGTACTTTATTTTATTCTCCCCACGGAAAAAAGATACATTGCGTGGCTTGGAACCTGGATCCGGGCTGCCAAGCCTCTTCAAGCTCTGAAAAGCAAGGACACTGCCTGGCCAGACACAGGGCACTACGCCTCTCATATCTGTGAACATGTGCTTTGCAGCAACATGCGGGGTTGAAGGGTTAGTCCTTGCTGGAGGGTCTAGTGGCACCCCACGAGTCCTTGCCTCACCGGGACCTGCGCTCTCCGCTGAAACATGCATGGGAGCTCCCAGGCCTCAGCCTCCCAACTGAAGGGACTTGGGCAGGAACAGACAAAACCCTGACAAGGAAAGATGGTCTGTAATGACACAAAAGTCTCAGCGGGAAACTGAGGATCTGGTGATATTTCCATTCCTTTGGGCTGAAAAACTTGACTTAGGAAGAGAAAAGACCTGGACAACTGGCTATGGAGAAAGAGTAGAATAGAAAGGATGTGGTTCCTAGACCAAAACTTACGATAAATCTATGATAAAAGACATACAATTTCGGGCTAAGGGTGCGTGTCAATCTTATAAAGATGTGATGCAGGCTGAAGGCAAGGAACTGCCTGACTTAACTGCAGTGTTTAAACTGAATTGGAGAAACAAGGATAAAGCTTTGAAAAGAAGGTAATAGAGATATCAATAAGTACAACAACAACAAAAAAATATTAAGGTGGAGAAGAAAGAACACAGCAATATTCCAGAGATAAAACAGAGAGTTGCAAGCCACAGGCATGGCAGATAAGAAACTACGCAGCACAGAGAAGAGAGTAATTGGAATTTTAAACACCCCTCCTGAGTCCACACACACACGCTCTGTGATGGGACTCATGACTCCATACAAAAGCAAAAGAAAAAAATTACTTAGAAAATATAATGGTAGAATTAACAAAAGGGACCACAAAATCTGGAAGGTGTGTATGAGGGGATATCTGACATCTGTGTAGGAAGATCAGTGACTCTGTAAGAAGAAGGATGGAGGAGTAGACGGTGAGTTTAGAAGGAGAGATAAGCAGATGTTGGTGGCAGGGGCTGAGACGGGGCCAGTGTTTAAGAGCACCCACTCCGTGTGAGGCATTCTCATCACGGAGGTCTCCATCAGTCCTCGTAGCAATCTAACAAGGTGGGCTGATGATTCCTTCTTTACAGATGAAGACACGGGGCCATTGGGCCGTCCTGTGTCCAGTCTCCAGCAGACCAAGGGGATGAAGACTAGAAAGGGCTTAGGGACCATCTAGGGATGCTATTACCAAACCAAGAGCCCAAGGCCCAGGGGGACCAACAGCGGGGCCAGAGCTGCACAGGTAACAGAGGTGCTTGTCATCAGGTCAGCCATGAGGTGGCAATTTTGCATTACCTTTAACAAACGTGGTGTCCAAACAGACATGGAGGCTCCAAAGGCCAATTGTTCGCCCAGTGCACACAGCAGGTAGATGCCAAAGCCAGCATTTGGGCCCTAATCTTCCTGACCCTGAGAGCAGGCAGAAACTACGTATGGGGGCAAGGAGACTGGCTGTCCATGCTTGGTACTTAGAATGTGGTATGATCTTTAGCTTCCCCAATCCCTGCACTACCTAAGAGGTAGAACTTCTGGGCCTTCATTCCCCTAGCCTGGCAGACAGCAGACAGAACCCTGGGCTAACATGCCAGGGGGGAGTTGAGCTTTGTGGGATAGTTGAGGTGACTTACTGTAGTATCTCTGTTAATGGGCATTCAATTAGAGACCAGCAGGGAAGTTTTCAGTAGTCCCAGTGCAATGTTCTGCATTTGAAGCTCATTTATGAGAAAATGCATCGTCCCTGCCCTGAGCCTAAGGTCACTGTTTGCAAAGTCCCCGCTGGCTCCCTGTATCCAGCCCCCTGTTGCTTTTATGGCCCTGAGCCAGAACCACACTGCAGCCTGGGCACAAATAACTCATGCCCCAGGGCACCTCTTAAGCAAAAGTTAAGAACTAGAACCTTCTCAAGCAAGACCCTATTTCCCAAGTGGGTTTCAGAAAATGTGAAAGAGATGGAAATGTTTGGAGTTGCTATTTGTTATGTAATCATAAAAACACGATATGGTCCCACACAGTTCTGACGTCACAATTCTCTCTTCATGGTGCACAAAGAGCAAGAGTTTGTGTAACCATGGTTTCAAATGAACATTTTGAGACAATTTTGAGAAATCGGATTGTTCTCTTCAAAGGAGAGCCTTAACTTCAGGAGCAGAATAAGATTCAAGTTACTACAAATTGCCACACATACTCAGGAGAAAGATTCAGTCTTGACCATTTTGGTAAATAAATTTTAGTTATCTTAAAAATGAAGAAACCACAAATTCCATCTTTTCCTGTTTCTAAAATAGTTTTGGACCTTATGTAAACACTTCAACTATGCAAAATCTTTAAGTGTGAAAACAGTAGTTCCTTATATGAACATATCTCTAAAAGGTATTTGTTCACTTTTAAACAAATGCCAAAGACACAAAATCTAAAATCCAGAAATCTGACACCTTCTCTAATATTGCCCCTCCCTCCCACCCCGTTAGGTGGTTTGCAACACCCATACAGGCATCCTGACTGATGCAACGTGTTCCACCCTGGTCCACAATGAAATCCTCGGATTTCCCATTTGTTAAGTAGGAATTCATTGTCCAGCTATAGTTTTACAGAATTTGTTTCTAACAGTATCACCATGCACTACTTAAAATTCAGTGTTGTCTACGTGATTGATAACAGAACAGGGAAAGGTGCCTTACATCTTTGGAGATGTAAGATTGCCTCTCAGGCCATCCACTGCCAAGCTATCATTCAAGAGGAGCAGTCCAGTGTGCAAAGCTTCCACCACCTTCCACGGCTTGCCCTCTTCGTCAAGCCGACCCCTGAGAGCCTCCAGACTGTGGACCACGCCTGTGAGTATCTTCTGAAACAGGGTACCCTGTTGCCACTGATTAAACACCTAAAAATTTAGAAAAAAAATACTATTGTTACCAATAGAAAATTAGAAATAATAGTACTTAGTTAAGAAATATTAACAGACTATTCTAGATGACAGCCAATTTTGATTCTGTTAGCAAACTGAAATGTCTGTTAACAATTGCATTATGATTTAATTTTTACTCAGAATTAAAGATTAAGAGTTGCAACAATGAATACATGGAACTTTTTATTTGGTACCATATTTCTCTCTTTTTTTTCCTTAAAGAGGAAAAAAAGAGAGAGAGAGAAGGCAGCAGCGTCATTTTCTAAACAAATGAAATATAATTCTAAAACTAGACTAACATGTTTAGGACTGTATAAATATATTCATATATTTTAAAATATATATCATAATTAATACATAGGCGCTAAATGCCATTTAATGACATGGACTTGGGGATGATGATACTAAGGGCAATTAATATGATGGTTTACCATCAACATTACATCAGAATAGATCAGTCACGCCCACTTCAGACAGCGTTGGGAAGTGCATGACGCACATGCAGGGGTGCGCACCAGGCCTCAGTTAACTCGGAGTTTACGTTACCCAGACAATGCACAAAGCAAGGTGCACACCAGAACACTTCGATGCTGGTCACTTCAACATCATCTCCTATCCTTTTAATGCTGATGACTGCAGTGCCAGCAAGTGGACGATCACACCCATACATTTTTAATGATGTTTTATCCACTATTTGAGATTTTGGCCTTTATCAGTGACACAGGGAGGGGAAAAAGTTAAAAAGCTGTGTTTCTGAGTAAAAATGTGAGATGGACATTGTGATGCCTAATAGAGCAAAGAAGAAGCCACTGCCAAGGAGACTCTGCTGCACAGTCTCCAAACCCTCCCCGAGGAACACAGAGCTGTGAACCGGCCAGGGCCCCCATCGGCTTCCGAGGTCAGGAGCAATCCGATCTCTCGGGGCTCTCTGTGAAGACAGACCACAGCCCGCTTCTCGGCATTTGCCTTTAAATCACAGTCACTGTCCTTGCACGGTGCTTCTGGTCAACACCAGGGTGAGGGGACAAGGAAGCCAGCACTCAGAGTGCTGCAGGGAGGTCGAACACATGCTCGCAAATGTCCAGAGCCCATCAGAGTAGCCCAGCAGGGACCTCACACACCAGTAGCAGATCATGAGCCTAGGAATTTCTTAGTTGCCAGTTAAGCCTAGGACGGAGGGCTTGGAGACGCTTGTGTCGAGCTGGAGCCAGTGGATACACATGGGAGGACATGCACAGGATGGCCAGGATGTGGGCATCCCAAGGCCTTTTCCCAGGAAGGACATACAATCAGACAGTGAACAATGTGGCGGGAAGGGGCACAGATTTGGACACACTTCAAGCTGGCATGCCTTTGGACAGAGCATTTGGAGGTGGGGCAGCACCTGTTTGTAGACTCGCGGCCAGCTGACCGCATGGATGAGATAGTTTTTGGCTCCTGACCAGTTGGGGTGACAGTCTCCACGGTGGCCCTCTCTCTCAGCGTCATCCTCCAATGTGCTGGACAACACTGAACACACCATCCTCTCTAACGAGCTGTCTGTGGGAATCTGGCAACAGAGTGAAGAAATATTTGTAGATAAAGCCTTTTTTCCTAGAACGTTTCTCTTCTAAAAATAACACCACAATCTTGCCTAAGTAAAAGCTCTTACATTCGCTTGATTAAAGAAGTAACAGGTGTTAAAGTGTCACTTGTAATGTTTATGTGATTTATTTTGAGAGGATATTTTTGTGGTGAGGAAACTTGATTATGCTTTTGAGAATTATCCACAAGCAATGGGTGCAGCCACTTCTCCAGGCCAAAATGTGGAGATGATATCAACACTGTTCATCTCAGTCTTGGGCCAAAACCAACGTGGACCAGCCCAGTTTAATTGATGCTTTGGACTAACAAAGTTATTTTGCCAAGAACCTTTTCTTTTCTAATTAACAAAAGTGGATAAAATAAGAAAGATTCAAATTGGGATCCTGGATAAGAAACTGTTTAACATTTTTAAACCAAATTTCCTTTATTTTGTATGTGAATTTAAATGCAGTTTCTCTAACACTACTGTATAAATACTGATGTTTGTGTTAGAACATTCCCCTATTACATAGTTTCAAAATAATTGTGGTGTCATCTTTCAGAGATTAGACTGATGGCTGCTATGGTCTGAGTGTTTGTGTCCTCCTCAAAATTCACATGTTGAAAACCACAGAGTCCCTCATATTTCTGTTATGATTTTTTTCCTTTAATTAAAACAAATAGTCAATAATACCATGTATCATGTTAGAAAAATAAGCCCAGTCTCATGATCTCTGAGAGAAAGATGTGGAGCCATCAGGTTCCCTGGGACTCGCCCTCTCATGGAAGTAAGGCTGGAGTGAGGTCACGGGGCTCCACAGAGGATGTGAGATTACATGCATCTGATTTGGGGAGCAGAGAAAGGGAGCAAGAAGGACGACTCTCAGGGGCAGCATGTGGTGAGGCCTCAACAGGATCCAGGAGGGCCTAGGAACACAGGCTGACCCCAATAGTAAAGGGCTTAACAAGGAGAGGGAGGCAGGACAGAGGCCACCCAAGATGCCCACATCCTGATCCCCAGAACCTAGGAATATGTTATGCTGTATGGCAGGTGAGATGTCAGGTCACAGATGGAATTAAGACTGCTAATCAGCCGACTTTGAGATGGAAGATCATCCTGGATTATCTACTGCACCCAATGTAATCACACAAGTCCTTATTAGCGGAGGTGGGAGGCAAATGTCAGTGCCGGAGTGATGGGATATAAGCAGGACTCAAGCTGCCATGACCGGCTTTGGAGATGGAGGAAGGAGCCAACAGCCAAGGAATGCGGGTGCCTCTAGAAGCTGGAAAAGGCAAGGAACAAGTGAGAGGTACCAGAATACGCTACCACAAAATATTTCACTTTGGCATATGAATTATTTCAAGCTAAAGGCTCAAACTTAGAATCTGCAGATGCAGGAAAATCTCCTTACTTCTCCCCAACTTCCTAAAAATAGAGTATAAATGTCCCTTTTGTAAAGGAAATTTACATTTATAAAGGAAATTTTCATTTGTAAAGATGTCTTCTACCAGGAAGAGAGCTACTCCTCCAAATAGCTCTGATCACCTGAGACACTTTCAACTGCCTAACAAAACAGCCCTATTCACTGTAATCTCCTCCTCCCTTGCCCTCCCGTAACTTGCCTGGATGCCCAGAAACCCTAAACCCATTTTCCTTTGTATAGCCTAATACAGTGTATGTGGCAGTCATCTGACTGCTTCCTTGAAACACAAGGACTCCGTGACCTACAATGGAGTTATACCCTGATAAGCTCACTGAAACTCGAAAATGCCGTAAGTTGAAAGTGCACTAATGAGACAGAGCCAAGGAGGCTGACTAGAGACATGGATTTTCAGATCCTCCCGGCTGGAAGGTAGAATATTGGACTGAGGAAAGAGGAGAGTAGTTGCAGCTCAGGTGTGGATCACAGGGAGAGACAACAGAGACATCTGGGGTCCCAACCAAGAAAAACTGCAAAGCCGAGAAAGAAGAAGATAGAGAGGAGAAGACAGTGGCATAGTCCAAACCAAGAGAGGTTGGGGGCCCAGTGAAAGGGTAAGGGGGGCCTCCCACAAGGGTGCCTTCAGTGAGCATCAGGACGTAAAACAGTTTGGAGGTGTTTCCACCCTCTATGAGCCCAGGCACAGCAGCGAAATAGAAATAGCAGAGTGAACCAGCAATCCACAAGAATACGGGTGCTCAAAAGGGGCACTCAACAAGAGAGGGCCACAAGAGATCAGAGTGCCAGCTTTCTCACACCTAGACACTTTATCCTCTGCACTCCCCCCTCCCCCAATGGCATTAGAGAGTGTAATTTTAGCTCTCGGGCCAACTGGTAACCCTGCTTCCCCCCACCATTGCAACCACAAGAATACTCTGAACCAAGTAGCACACAAATGGCTGTGTCTCCATGACAGATGCATGTTCCCACTGAGCCCACAACTGAAAGTGGGGCCGCTGCAATTTGCGAGCTTGCAGGCATTTCACAGGATGGCATGCTGGCAGCTTAGACAGGTGAGCCAGAACTGCCCCAGAAATGAGAGCAGCACAGGGAGCGGCAGGGGAGAGGTGCTGGTCCCAAATTTTGGTAGTGATGAAGCCCTTGTAGACATATCCAATGGGAGAGTGTGGAGGGGTGCTGAGGAATGGGGATCTGTGGGTGCACCCATCCCCCACTCCTGCTAGAGAACCTCCATATTGGATAGGGATGCAGCACTGAGATTGAATTAGCATAGCCCCTGGTTTTCATGACAACCAAATACCTCAGCTGAATGGGAACAGTGGCCCCTCCCCCCACTCATTACAATAGGGGGTGAAGCCTGGGCCAAGGAATGAGTGAGTGGCCACTTGTTCCAGGTGAGAGTGTACCCCTGGCAGAGGCTCTTGTGGACAGATAGGCCTACTTCTCTCCCCTTGGGGTCTTGTGATGGAACAGATGTGCACAATTGAGGATCCCTGCCAGTGTCTCACAGAGACGCACACTAGTGGGTCACACACATGGACTGAGGGGTAGTTCCAGAGCCAGTCTCAAGTGGTGAGGGAATGAACAATAATTGATCTCATGGGAGAGTGCTGTGGAGTTACAGGGAGTGAATACGGAGGGTGCCCACCCCACTCCACAGAAAAACTGCACTAGTGGACAAGGGTGGAAGGAACCTGACCTGAAGCCTTAGCTCACAAGACATTAGGCTCCTCCTTCAGGAACAGCCCTCCCAGCTTGGAAGGACTGCCCTGAGTTTCATACCAGCGGTTCCCCCTAGTAGCTGGATAAGCAGTCTCTGAGCCCTGCTGAGGCCTTGCAAAGCCCCTCCAGCTCTCGCAATCCAGCCACAATTTGTCTTGCTCCTCCCCCAACCTCAGGGGGAGTAGAGATCAAGTAAACCCCTGGGAGCTACAGGGTCCCTTCTAAAGCTTGGGGCATTCATATGCCTCAACTCGGGGAACACAGCTTACACAGGCACAGAGACCATCTTAGAAGCTGGTTCTTCCATGCAAACATCAATCAGTGATGAGGAAACAACCCCATAGGTAAATATAGCACCTTCCAACTCAAGCAAAAGGGAGTAGTTGATTCGAACTCACAAGTACCACCCATCGTCATCAAGATTAGGCTGGGGGACCTAACTCACTACACACTGTTGGGAAGAGGTGAAGACAGCAGGTCAAAGGTAACCCAAGAGGTACAGCTAACCTGCTAGAACACCCCATAGGCAACTCAGGACCAGGACTTCTCTCTCTGGCACACTCAGGGATTGATCTTCTGGAGCACAGAGACAGACCTGAAAGCCAGGCCTAGCAGCCCAGGTCTCAAATGAGAGGCCGGAAGAGAAGGAATCAGCAAGGGAACTCCAGAAACATGAGAAATCAGGGCAAAAGGACACCCCCCAAAGAAAACAATAACTCCTTACCAATGGATACCAACTGAAACAAAAAGATTGAAATAATAGATGAAGAATTTCAAATATGGATTGTAAGGAACCTCAATGAAATACAAGAGAAAATAGGAATCCAACACAAAGAAATCACAAAAATAACGCATAAAACGAATGAAAAATTTACTAAGAAAATCAAATTATTTTTTAAAAAAATCAAACAGAACATCTGGAAATAAAAAAATCATTCAAGGAAACGCAAAATATAGCAGAAAGCCTTAAGAATAGGCTAGATCACACAGAAGATTCTAAGAGCTTGAAGACAACACCTTTAAGTTAAACAAGTCAGTCAAAGAGAATGAACTAAAACATAAGAACGAGCAAAACTTACAACAAATATGGGATTATGTAAAGAAGCCTAACATAAGAATCATTGGCATTCCTGAGGGCTAAGGAGAAAATACACAAGGCTTGGGAAACTTATTTGAGGAAAATTTTCTGGGCCTTGCTAAAAATCTAGATATCCAGGTACAAAAAGCTGAAAGGACATTTGGGAGATTCATTGTGAAGAGCCAATCACCATGACACACCGTCATCAGGCTGGCCAAAGTTAACACAAAAGAAGTGCTCCTGTAAGCCTTAGGCAAAAGCAGCAGGTAACTTACATAAGAAAACCTATCAGACTAACTGGAGACTTCTCAATTGAGACCTTACAAGCCAGAAGGGATTGGGGCCCCATTCTCAGTCTTCTCAAACAGAATAATCCCAGCGCAGAATTTGTATCCTGCAAAACTAAGTTTCTTATGTGAGAGAGAAATAAAGACTTTCTCAGACAGGCAAACACTAAGGGAATTTGTCAAGACCAGACCTGCCCTGCAGGAAGTACTCAGAACTGCATTATGCATGGATCAGAACAATAGACACCCACTAGTGTAAAATTATCCAAAAGCTATAAAGGTCAGAGCCTGGATACTACTATGGCTCAAGAGGTAAAACAAAGCAATAAAGTTCTACCCAATGGGATGAAAAGAAATCCATCCCACTTATCAATTCTTTCAATAAATGTAAATGGCTTGAATTCTCCACTCAAGAGACATAGGCTGCCTAAATGGAGAAAAAATGTAAGCCGAGTATCTGCTGTCCCCAGGAAACACATCTAACTCACAAGGATTCATTCAGGCTCAAGGTGAAGGGATGGAAAACAATAGTCCATATAAAACAAAACCAAAATGGTGTAGTCATTCTCATATCAGATAACATAGACTTCAAATCAACAAAAGTAAAGAAAGACAAAGATGGTCAGTATATAATGGTGAAAGGAACAATTCAACAAGAAGACGTAACAATCCTAAATATCGATGCATCTAACACAGGTGTGCCCAGATTCATAAAGCAAACCCTACCTGATCTAAACAAAATGATAAACAGCAGCATCATAATACCCAGGGACTTCCACACCCCACTGACAGAATGGGACAGATACTCCAAGCAAAAATTAAGCAAAGAATTGATGGACTTAATCAGAACTCTAGAACAAATGGGCCTAACAGATGTTTGCAAAACATTCTACTCAAAAACCTCTGAATATACGTTCTTCTCCTTAGCTTATCAAACATTCTCTAAGATTGATCACATCTTAGGCCACAAAACACATCTCGACAAATTTTTAAAAATAGAAATTATATCATGTATCCTCTCAGACCACAGTGGAATAAAAGTAGAAAGCATTACCAACAGAAACACTCAACTCTACACAAAGTCATGGAAATCAAACAAACTACTGCTCATTGATTATTGCATCAAGTAGGAAATAAAGACAGAAATCAAAAGGTTCTTTGAACTAAATAAGAAAAGGAACACAAGTTATCGAAATCTGTGGGATTCAGCAAAAGTAGTCATAAGAGAATAATTTATAGTCTGAAATGCCAACATCCAAAAGACAGAAAGATCACAAATCAACAATTTAATGAATTGTCTCAAGCAATTGGAAAATGAATAGTAAACTAATCCCAAACCCAGCAGAAGAAAAGAAATAACTAAGGCCAGAGCAGAACTAAATGAAATGGAAAACAAAAGAATTATACAGAAGATTAATGAAACATAAAGTTGATTCTTTGAAAAGATAAACAAAACCAACAGGCCTCTCACTAGATTAACTAAAAACAGAAAAGAAAGGACTCTAATAAGCTGAATCAGAAATTAAAAAGGAGATATTACAATTGATACCATGGAAATACAAAATATCATCTCTGAATACTATTAATATAAAAATCTCTATGCACATAAACTTGAAAACATTGAGGAAATGGACAAATTCTTGGAAACACACAACCTCCCTATACTCAATCATGAAGAAATAGAACTCCTGAACAGACCAATATCTAGTAAAGAAACTGAAGCAGCAATAAAAAAAAATCTCCCAACAAAAAAATGTCCTGGACCAAATGGTTTCACAGCCAGATTTTACCAGGCTTACAAAGAATAACTGGTACCTATACTGCAGAAATTATTTCATAACACAGAGAAGGAAAGACTCCTTCCCAACTCATTCTAGGAAGCCAATATCACCTTGATACCAAAGTCAGGAAAGTACACAACAAAAAAAGAAAACTACAGACCAATATCCCGTATGAAAATAGATGCAAAAATTCTCAATAAAATCCTAGCAAAATGAATTCAGCTGCACATTAAAAAAATAATACACCACAACCAGGTGGGCTTCATCCTAGAGATGCAAGGATGGTTCAACATATGCAAATCTATAATTGTGATTCATCACATAAATAGAAGCAAAAACAAAGACCATATGAACCTCTCATTAGATGCAGAAAAAACATTTGACAAAATTCAATGCCATTTTATGATAAGCATTCTTAATAAAATAGGCAGAAGGAACATACCTTAATATTATAAAAGCTATATACAAAAAACCCACAGCCAACATCATACTGAATGGAGAAAAATGGAAAGCATTCCCTCTTCAAACTGGTACCAGACAATGTTGCCCTCTATCACCACTTCTGTTCAACATAGTGCTGGAAATTTTAGCCAGAGCAATCAGGCAAGATAAGAAAATCAAGGGCATCCCAATGACAAATGAAGAGGTCAAAATATCATTCTTTGTTGGCAATATGATATTCTATCAAGAAAACCCCAAAGATTCTGCCAAAAGACTACTGGAATTAATAAATAAATTCGGCAAAGTCTCAGGTTACAAAATCAGTATACACAAATAATAGCATTCATATATGCCAACAACAGTCAAGCTGAGAATCAAATCAAAGACTGAATACCTTTCACAATAGTAACAAAGAAAATAAAATACCTAGGAATAAATTTAACCAAGGAGGTGAAATACCTCTATGGGAAGAACTATGTAACTCTGAAAAAAGAAATCACAGAGGATGTAAACAAATGGAAAAATATATCATTCTCATGGCTTGGCAGAATCAACATTGTTAAAATATCTATACTACCCAAAATGATGTACAGATTCAATGCAATCCCAATTAAAATACCAACATCATATTTTGCAGATCTAGAAAAAATAATTTTACACTTCATATGGAACCAGAAAAGACCCCAAATAGCCAAATCAACTTAAAGCAAAAAGAACAAATTGGGAGGCATCTCCTTACAAGACTTCAAGCTATACTACAAGGCTATAGTAACCAAAACAGCATAGTGATAGCACAAGAACAGAGACATAGACCAATGGATCAGAACAGAGAACTCAGATATAAAACCATCCTCATATTACCATCTGATCTTTCACTAAGCATATAAAAAAATACACTGAGGAAAAGAATCCCTATTGACTGAAACAGGATCCGCACCTCTCACCACTCATGAACATTAATTTCCGGTGGATAACAGACTTAAACCTAAGGCATGAAACTGCAAGAATTCTAGAAAAAGAGGTTGGAAAACTCTTATAGATATCAGCATAGGCAAAGAATTTATGAAGAAGACCCTAAAGGCAATCATAGCAACAGCAAAAATAAATAAATGAGACCTGATTAAATTAAAAAGCTTCTGCACAGCAAAGGAAACGATCAATAGAGTGAACAGACAACCTCCAGAATGAGAGAAAATATTTACATGCTATACATTCAGTAAAGGGCTGAAAATCAGAATCTACAAAGAACTCGAGCAAATAAACATCAAACAACCCCATTAAAAAGTAGGCAAAAGACATGAACAGAAGCTTTTCACAAGAAGATAGACTAATGTCTAATAAACATATGAAAAGATGCTCAACATCTCTAATCTTCAGGAAAATGCAAATCACAACCACAATGAGATATCACCTAACTCCAGTGAAATTGGCTTTTATCAAAAAGTCCCAAAACAACAGATGTGGGCATGGATGCAAAGAGAAAGGAACCCTTATACATTGTTGGTGGGACTGCAAACTAGTACAACCACTATGAAAAGCAATATGGAGATACCTCAAAGACCTAAAAGTAGAACTACCATTCAATCCAGCAATCCCACTAGTGGGTATTTACCCAAAGGAAAAAAAAGACATTTTATAAAAAAGACACTTGCACATGAATGTTTATAGCAGCATAATTCACAATCGCAAAGATGTGAAAATTGTCCAAGTGCCCATCAATATATGAGTGGATTAATAAAATGTGGCATATGTATAATACGGAGTATTACCCAACCATAAAAAAGTGAACAAATACTTTTTGTAACAGCCTGGATGGAACTACAAACCAACCTCCTAAGTGAAGTGTTGTGAGAATAGAAAAACAAACACCACATGTACTCACTATTAAATTGGAACTAACTGATCAACACTCGTGTGCACACATGGCAGTAAAATTGAGTGGAAATCAAGCATTTGGTGGAGGGAGGAGGAGATGGGTAAATTCACTCCTAAAGAGTACAATGCACACTCTCTTGGTGATGGATACATTTATAACTTTGACTCAAATTGTACAAAAGCAATTCATGTTACCAAAACATTTGTTCCATGGTAATATTCTGATTTTTTTTTTAAAAAGTACATTTACTATGCTTAACCTACAGACATCATAGCTTAGCCTAACCAACTGCAAATGTGCTCAGAACATTTACATTAGGCTACAGTAGGACAAAACCATCCACCACAGGCTGATTTTATAATAAAGTGTTAATTATCTCATGTAATTTATTGAATACTGTACTGAAAATGAAAAACAGAATTGTTGTATGAGTACTCACACTACAGTTTCCACTGGATGTGTAGCTTTTACACCATCATGAAGTTGAAAAATTATAAGTCACACCATCATAAGTAGAACCATTTTAAGTCGGGAACCATCTCTGCATTTTTCTCTGTCAACTTGCATGCATACCTACGTAATTAAAACTGTTTTTTCTCTTAATTATCTGTCTTTTACCAGTTTAATTCATGGGCCCCTGACATTGAACTTAGAAGGGTAGAAGGAAAGGAAGAATTCTTCCTGCCCTACAACAGTATCTCCCCTAGAGCCTCCAGAAGGAATAGAGCCCTGGAGATACCTTGATTTTAGCCCAGTGAGACCCATTCCAGACTTCTAACCTCCAGAACTGCATATGAAAAAATTTGGGTTGTTTTAAGCCACTATGTTGGGGTAACTTTATTATGGCAGCAATAGGAGACTCATACATGTAGTATTCAATTTCCATGGAGCTTTGTGGATACACACACTCGTATTTCCTGATCACTTCCCTTTTAATTCTAATCTCAACATACTTACCATTCTAAGGTAAAAGTTTTGTATAGTTTTACTCAAAATATTTTCTAATACAATGAAAAAACAGGGTTATAAAGATGGAGAAAACTAGAATAAAAATCAGTCAACTGTGGTTTCCTATCCCATCTATAACAGCACCTGTGAGAAATGCCAAGGATCACAACTTCCAGTCCTACAGGAGGTAGATAGTTCACAAAATTGTGAGAAGGTTAAGTTGTGCCAGGGGTGGCAAGAAAGCACAAAACTGATTTCACTGTGGCAAACCCTAAACCTGCCTGGCAGGACTGGTTTTCAAACGTCGAGGCAGCACAGAAGTCTGCTGGTGGGATCTGGCTGCAGCCCAACAATCTAACCCCCAGACGGAGAGCTCAGATCCAGAGCACAAAGTTGGCAGCAGCAGTCGGTACACACACGGTAGCTGCATTTAAACGTGAAGAGTGCTATCAGGGAAGACAGGTAGTGGGAACTCAGGGAAATGAGCAAAATCCACACCCCCGGTGTGGACCTAGACCCCAGTAAGAGACAGTGGGTCTTCTGCAAACATGCACAGCTCAACCCTGACCTATGATTTGCACCAAAAAGCTCTAACCCTGGAGGTGAGGTCTAAAGGGGGCATCAACAGACCAAAGCTCCAGGTGCGTAGTTCTTGCACCTGCACAGTGCAAAGCAGAAGTGCCTGCAGTGGACTGAAGTGACAAAAGCAAAGAAGCTCAGCAACGTCAGAAGTTAACGAAGTCCTGGGGGTCATCCCGTCCTACCCCATTATTTCACCTAATTCGGGAAGAGGCTAGATTTTGGTGAGCCCAGCAGGTGTCCATGACGCTCATCTCCTCTTCTTCTAATGATAATCGTCTCTTTGCCTGGAAGTTCACCTACTTGTGCCCCACAGACTCCTGCTGGTGCACCACCTTCCTGCCCAGACCCCACTAGCTGCTGCCTAGTACCCAGAATCGCACACCCTCACCTGACCTGGCTTCTCCAACTGCGAGTTCCCAGAGCAATCAAGGGTCATAGGCCTTCCAAACTGTCTTTGAGTGCTGGTATAAAATGACATGGTAAGAGAAAAGGGACACTTCTAGAAAAGCTAGAGACAGCTGAGACCTGCGCTGTCCAAGGAGCTCAGATGTAGTGGGACTCTACTGTCCAGCTACCCTGTCCCATCCTGGCCTGGTAGTATATTCTAAAGTCACTCTCAAGGACAGACTCAATGGTGTGAGAGGCAATCAAACGTGCATACCTCCTTTAGTTCAGCTGAGTAATTCAGGATTTGTTCTGTGTGAAGGTCACCAAAACCAAACTGGGATTTGAGATCAGATTGGACTTTCTGTGGATCCCACACCATGTTCTGCAGGGACAGGTAAGGTCCTGACTCTGTGAAATAACAAAAGATTTATGCTGTCAGTTGTTTGAATATTTTGACATGTGTCAAGTAATGCTGAAAATAATGCTACATTTACCTCTACAGGAAAAGTAAATGAAAACCAAATACCTTTTGGGCATCAAATGGGAAAACGAACAGAAGCTAATACTTGCTGCTATAGAGAGTGCGACGAGGTGTTACATGCTCCCTGGCATAAACGATCACAGAGTTTATACAGGATAATTTGAAAGCATACTTCAATAGCTTTATAAAATTCAAATCATTGAACCTAATAATCCTATTTCTAAAAACCTATCTCAAGAAAGTATCAGATACCTGAAGAAAACTTATCATACAACAATACCATTGCATTGGTTTTACACTGATTAAATATTGGGTCAGGTGGGGGGGTGACGGGGGTGGAGGAAGTAAACCCGCAGCTAATGGAAACAGGGCACGCTGCATGGAGGAAGGACACCCCTGTAGCCTTGGTGTGGGTGAGGCAAACACATTTCATGGAATCAAAATGTCTGTAGCCCCATAATATCTTGAATTTAAAAAAAGAACAAAAACAATTTTTTAAACTAAAAATTGACTTTTTATTTCAAAATAAATCAATATTGAAAACTAGCTAAGCATCTATTATCAGGGCAAAGGATAAATTATAGCATATTCATAGCATAAAATACTATGGAGTCCTTAAAACTATATTCCCCAAAATTATTTGTAGTCATAGGAAAAATAACAAGGTAATCAGGTAATCCCCTAATCAGGTAATCAAGGTATAAAATGCATAAGCTACCCAAATAACCCAGCAACACTATCGAGAAGCGACACAAGGAAAATATAAGTCTAAGACCCCCACGGTTTAACAAAATCTCTGAGGAGTATGGTCTAGCAACTACAAACACAAAAACACATAAATTCCTAGGTGAACCTTCATCTGGAAACCTAGCAACCAGATTGCTTCAGATCATGATTCCACACTCATTTGCTAAGTCCCTGCACTCGCCAGACACTGCACAACCATTTCACATGAATGATCTGAGAGCGTCCTTATTCATGCTGTGAGGTCTGTAGAACAGGCACAGTCCATGACATTCACCGAAAAAGAGTCACAAGTCTAAGGGAACTTCTGGAAGGTATTGAAAATGAGGAAGATCCTAGGCAACCAAGACACCTCACTTCCCGTCTGACTGTCTTTACTTGGCATCATAGGGACAAAAGACAGGTTTCTGAGATTAAAACTAGTGTGTGTATATTGCAGAGATACCAGGCCCTAGGCTAGGAATTTCCCGTGGGAAGTCTCAGTCCTCCAACAACACTATGAGATAGGTGCTATAGTTATCCCCTTTTTAGAGAGGAGGGATTTAGAGTCACTCAAAGTCACATGTCTAGAATCAGTCACGATTCAAACCAAGGTGATCCAGTTCTCAAACCTGAGTTGTAACCATTAATCTCTACTGCTCTCAGAATGTATTAGAATTATCTATGAAGTTCCAGAAAGGAGAGAAAAAAAATAGATGGTAACTTCAGTCTAGGTATAAAAATATAAAATCATTCTAAAAAAGTGAAAGATAACTTGTTTCTGAAATCCATTGCTAAACAACAGAATATTCGGAGTACTAAACAGCAGAGTATTCCTCCCCTTCACACATTGTAATCTGCTCATCAAGCAGAAGAATTTATGAAAATAAAGACAATTTTTAGTTGCTTCTAAAAGTATGTTTTGTAATAGTGTTCCTTAGCTCTGACTCACTGGCAAGTTGATAGAAAATTGTTCATTTTGATTGCATTCTTAGCAGTAATTACATTTCTAATTATAAGGCAAATTGGTTGTTGTAATTCAGATAATGTGCAAAAACTTGAGCTTCTACATGAGTTTGTTAAAATAAAGGTCACTGGGAAGATTTCAGTGAGGCATTTTATTTATCTCTCACCCCACCTCTAGGTTTTGTCTCAGTGTAAGAAGTAGTAGCTCCCGCTGGAACCAACCCAATGTGAAAATTGAGTTAAACATTAATAGCTGGGCTTTTCTGTACAGAACACTCAAAGAAACTCTTCTTTATGGGATCTGCCTGTGCTGAGTCACAAGCAACAGGAAGAAACAAACAACAGGTGGAATTTGGGATGATGCAGGGTATCATGTAGGGTTGCTCCACGCAGCAGGATAAATCTCTGTGTGCCTGAAGAAATCCCTGTGCATAACCACCTTTTTAACATTACAGAGCTCAGAGAGCTGAGACCTCAAGAGTCAGCAGCCAGTGGAAAACTTGATCCTCGGCTCCTCACCCCTAGACTTGCCTGCCTCCAGTCCACCCCTCACACCTGCCCACGAGCATCCTTCTGTAATACAGAGATAATTCTATCACTCCAGTGACCATTTGCAATCTGACCTGGGCTCCCTGTCTGGGCCATCTTCTGCCATTGCCTGATGCACCTGAGACACAGAATGTCAGACCCTCAGGGCTCTCAGTAAGCCAGGTGCTTCACACACTGTTCTCTCTTCCTGCAAATGCTCCCTCACGTCTTTGATGGCTCTAATTCATCCTTCAAAACTCTTCCTTGAAGTTTTTCCTGAAGAAGATGCCAGATCCCTACTCTGCAGCCTTTGTCTTTTCTTTATTGACACATTTCTCTCCTTTAATAAATATGACTTCCTTGAAAGCAAGAACTATGTCTTACTCAGCTTTCTATCCCCACTGTCTGGGGCAGCATTTGGCTCATAGGGAGTGCTCAGGAATGAGAGATGAACAAAGGACTAGATGGATGGAGGGATGGTTGGTGGTTAGGTCAGTGGTAAATGGGTAGGTAGACGGATGGATGGATGGATGGATGGGTTAGTGGATGGGTGGACAGAAGGACAGGCAGATGGACAGATGGATGAACGGGTGGATGATTTCTAATTTTGCTGTTCTCTCACTGTATTTCCCTTAAAGAAAGAGACAGAGATAGGGAAAAAAAGAGAAAACTTAAATATTTAGGCCCAGTTGACAATTCAAGAAATAATATCCTGAGTTATGAAAAGAACTAGATAATCTGATTCCCTCCCCTGTGGAGGGGCTGCTTGCTCAGTTAGAGGGCTCTTTAAGTCCATATCAACCTGCATTGCTTACCAGCCTTACTGTTTTTCAAATATTTCCTCCCAATAGGAGCTTAGAGAAAGAAAGATTAAAATCACAGAACCAGTGGTAGATCTAATCTAAGAAGACATCAAGGCAAAGAATTTTAAATTCAGTTATATTTTAATCAAAAATATCATTTTTATCAGCAGTGACTGCAGAATTTCAATAGTAGTTGGAAGTCTAATTCAGTTTTGAGTATCAAATTTTCACTCTAGTACTATCTTTTATTAACAGCAACAAGAAAATGGATTCTTTTTATTTTTGAAATTTTAATTAAATCATTTCCTTGAACATCATTTTAGCTCTATTTTGATTGTCAATAATTAATAGTGAAACATTTTGAAATACAGCAATAGCTCTAAGTTACCCATATCAGTGGCTGCTACTCCATGTTGCTCCAGAAATGTCAGCGTTGAAACGGTCACATTCAGTGCCATTTCAGAAACCTGGGAGAAAGTTTGATTGTGTTGCAGCCAATCTAAATCTTCTAGGGATGTTAAGAAACTAGAACCAAAACAAAACAAAAGCAATATGAGTTGGTAGTTAGCAAAAGGGGTAGTATCAATTCCAGGTTTACTTATAGCCCATGGGCTGACCTGTTGCAAGATATAGCTAGACCACCTCCAATTGAATGTTCTTCATGGCCACCCTAACTCCCTGGCCTAGGGACTGTGTGTAGGAGGTAAGCCCCCCTCTCTAGAAACACCCAGGGACTTTGGCCATTTTCCCCTCTGCCTTCGACACAGAACTCAAGTTTTGGTTGGCTCTGTGACAGATTTCATCTTACGCTCAGTCTTGCTTCCTCCTGCCTTACAAGAGCAATTGACAAGGCCAGCCAGGGTACAAAGTGCTGTTATCTTAGAAAAGCAAATGAATAGTCAGCCTGGCTGTTTCAAGTTCAGATAATTAGTCTAATATTTGGAAGGCAGCCAATTGCAATGCCATGTACACCAATTGTCCACTCTGCCTTAACCCATGGATCTGAGTATGTCCAGGGTTCAATCAGTGGTTTTCTAACCGTTTCACAGAACAAGGGGCTTTGGGGAGGGGGAGTCCACATGTGTATGGTATTAAGTTTATTTTCTAAATATAAATTTTTATTTTATAAATGAATATACTTCAACTTGTGGATTACAAAATACAATCAACTGAAGTTGGAATACACCTACAGTTCGGCAAAATAATACCACGCAACCAAAAGTTTTACTTCCAAACAGGTTATTTCCTATAGCTTCTCATTAAGGAAAATCTCTCATGGCATCTTTATGTATTGAAGAGTATCCTAAGATTACAAGATATATTATTGGAAACTGGGGCCACTTGCAAATACTTATCTCTGTAAATGTAGATTATCTTGATACTGTGTCACCAAAGGAAAAAAATAGAAATAAAATTTCTGCTGAAGCTGCTATGGTCCAACAACTGTCATCAATATCTTCTAATTTCATATTTTCCTGTCTCAAGATTACCTGATTGTTCCCACTTTCCACTGCTAACATATTCAGGCCTTAGAGCAAGAATACAAAGGGAGACACAGCAAATATGTTCAAATATTTACATTATAAATCAAGCAACTGTCAAAATATGTTCCATTTTCTACGTTGACAAATACATCTTCATAACAACTTGGAAAACCACATTCAAAGTTAGAATTTTCTGATCCTCAGAGCTGTGCTCCAGAGTGTGGGGGTTCAGGGAGCGCACAGCCCTGGCCCCAACCCTCAGCACATCCCTCCCCTACTTGCTGCTTCCCGCCCTCAGCTCTGTCTGTAGCTCAAGGGGCCTCAGTGCTCATGTGTGGGCACCCCAGCTACACGGCCAGGCAACATGCGCACTCCTGCCAATGGCCACAGCTGTCCCTGTACACCCCTGAGCCTAGGGATGCACACTGCAGGGGAAGACCTGCCCTCAGAGGGACGGACCAGGGAAGAGGACAGCACAGGCTCTAGAAGTGGGCTCTGGACATTGCAGTAGGGAATCCCAGAGTGAGAACGAGTCAGGGGGTGGGGTGTACTCTGCAGACACATGTCCTGCACCCCATGGACTTCCTGAGACATGAGCAAAGACACAACCTGGGGAAGGCCAGGGCAGGGACCTCCGAAGTACAGGGCCTGGGACAGGACCCCGGTCATCCTGGCCTGAGGGCGGTGAAGGTTGTTCTCACTACTGGCAGCTAAAATAGGTAACAGTTAAAAATCTGAAAAGAATATAAAATTTTACTAATAAAATACCATATTCCTACAATGAGTTTACACAAAATAATTCACAATTTTAAGAAGACCATGATGATTAAAGAATTGGAAATCCACCATGGGAAGGGTCCTCCGAAAAGTAACCCCCAGGTAACATGGGGGCCAGATCCGTCACTCCAAATCACTGTACAACTCACTGAATTACACAACTGGAACCACAGAGCTGATTAGTCCCAGGTGCTATTTTGGGCAACTACGGCACGATATAGCAAGAAATTGGTTAAAATTTTTATATTCACATCATATCTCTAATAGTGAAAAGCTTAGAAACAACCAAATGTCCAATGCTAACACTATTAAGTAAATTATGGTGTACGGTACTTTACCAAAAGGGAATGTTCTGTAGCCATTGAAAACTATTATTTGTAGCCCATAACATATGAAATATTAATAAGGACAGACGGGGAGGTGCAGGAAGAACTCCTGTTGTATTACGGGTGGTTTTTTTTTCCAGTAAAACAATTACTCAGTAATTTTTACTTCCCATGTAGAAAATGAGTAAGAAAAACTAACGCATCTACCCTTAGTCATGTTTCCCTTTTTCACTTACTTCAAAGCCGTCTGGAGCAAGTGCACCGCTGCGCTCACGCCGTCCTCCGGGTGGACATCATCTGCGTGTAGTCTCGGCAGCAAAAGCAGAAAGTCCCAGACATGCGGCTGCTGATGGAGGCTCTCCAATTTTAATATTACCTCCTCAGTCTTATTGAGATCCATCTGACGGGGAAAAAGCCCAAAAGTTTCCCTCTGTAGTTTCATTAATAAATTAAATGAGATAATGATAGGACGTGCCAAAGGTACAAGAATGTATACGTTCTGGTGGAAAATCATGCTATGTCCCTACATTGAACAGACACAATTTTAAAATTATTCTGTCAGGTTGTGGGGTGTCTTTTTTAATGTTTTGAAAGTATGGATGGGGTAGATGAGGAAAAAGGAGGCTTGCTTTTGTAACAAGATGTACCAATTTCTGCGATTTCTGAAACTACAAAGTCTTTGTGATAGGTCCCAGACTAGAATGTAATGATCTATTCCTTGCAAGAAAATAATAAAGGAAAAGAGAACAATTCAAATACAACCAAGGCTGGAATGCCTCCTGCTATTTTGGGTTTTTCTGTCGCTGCAGCTGAGCCTGGTCATGACTGCCACACAGTGCAGCAGCTGAATGCTGTACTTCCTCCACAAAAATGCACCCCTCCCCCACCCCTGCTACCGCCACGTTTCCAAAGAGCTGTGTTTGATAGTACGATTCATAGAATCTCAGTCTGGAGGAAAGTAAATAGAAAATTAAGGCTGAATGAATATTTTAATAAAGCAGACATGGAACAAGAAACTGCACACCAAATTTCTAATTTTCCCCAAGTATTGGGGGAGAAAAATAGACCCAAGGGAAAGAAGTGAAGAGAGAAGAGCCTTCTCCGCAGGCAAAGAGACGGGGAAAGTGGTAACTTAATTCATTTCATTGAAGCCGCGATGCAGCTGCTTCAGAAAACGATCCACGTAAGCAAAGCAGGAAAGGCGTTCACCGTGGTAGTACTGAAAAGAATACCAAGAAGGGTCACGTGGGGAAGAGGAGGGAAAACTCAGCATTTCACTGAGCACTGAAGACTTGGCGCCCGTTTGCAACCGGCACGTGGCAGGAGCCTTCAGATTTTTCTCGATACTTGAGCCTTTCCTACTGTGTGCGAAGAATGGCAGAGTGGGAACGCAGAAGCAGCCTGGGTCTCCAGTGCCCGACCGAGCTGCGACGCTTCCTCTGGGTGGAAAACGCCCAGACACACCGCCTCTCGCCGGGAGCTCCCCCACGCTGGGCTCCGAGCTGCGCCCTTGCTGGCTCTCGGCTCTCCAGCCAGTTCCCGTCCTTCAGGAAAGCTGAGTTCAGCGTCTTACCATTTACCTCTCAGGTGACACTGAGTCAATCCAGAGCTCCCGCGACTCCGTGCAGCATACGCTCCCTCTGCCTCACCTCCCTCAGCAGCAATGAAGAGAGGCCCTGGGAGACTCCCAGAATCACCTCTTGCTATTTCTGGAGGATTCTAGCTTGTAACACACTGCCAGCCTGGGCAACATGTCTCCTGCCACCATCCCCGTGATTTCAGTATCTCCTAGTGTTCCTTGAATCGCTTCTGTTACTTGGCCCCTTCTCCCCGCCATCCAATACTATTTTCTTCTGTTTGCTTAAATCACGTATTTCCATCCAATCTTGACCTTTTCATTACCAATAGGAAAAAATCCATCCCCTGTCGAATTCAGCTCTCTGCCTACTTCACACCCTCACCCAAATAGCTGGACATGGCTGCAGAACAATGCGCAAGGATGCTGACTCCTCCACATCAAGTTCGTGACCACATACCTTGAGCGTGCAGCTTGGTGTCGCCTGGTAACTGCAGTACAGTACCCTAGTCCATGCTTCTCCCCATTCTCCTAGCCAGCTCTTCCAAACCTCTTCTCTCTTCAGATCTCCAGACTCCTTGTCCTCCATCCTCACACTAATCTGCATATTTGCTTCCCATTTCTCTGAGAAGCAGCAGCAATCAGAGTGAAGCTCCTCACTCCCGCATCTGGCCTGCCTGTACCTGCGCCACGGTGGTACCCTGCCTTACCCACCACCTGCTGTCACCATCTCAGCCCAACCCTCAGCCCGGGCTCCCGCCCTCCGGCCCTCCCACCCCTCACAAGCATCGTCCACAACACTCCTCTCTCTCCCTCTCCTTCGGTTCCTTCCCGGGTCATTATTCATCATCTTAAAAACACACCATATTCCTGCCATAAGTCACAACTCCAAAGCCAGCCATGAGGAGACATCTGACAACCCCAAAATTAGAAGCAGTCTACAAAATAAGGGACCTCTTCAAAAACCTTGATGAAATAAAGACAAAGAAAGGCTGTGAAACCACTTCAGAGTAAACGAGACTGAGGACAACACAGTTGAATGCAACACCCGATCCGGGACTGTCTTTTGTCACTAAGGGCATTATTAGAACAACTGGGAAATCTGGAAGAGTCCGTACCTTAAAGAGTCCTATTGTATTAGTGTTAATTCCCTGATTTGAATGGCCATCACGTGGCTATGAATGAGAATGCCTTTGTTTTTAGGCAGTGCACACTGAAGTGCAGCGGAATCCAACCAGAGAGTTCAACTACCACAGGTCGGAACAATTCAGGGAAAGAAATGAATGGTTGCATCTGTACTGAACACACAGAGCCTTTTTTTCTTGTTATTATTCCCTGAACAATGCAGCATAATATAATAACTATTTACATAGCATTTAAATTGTATTATATATTACAATCTAGAGATGATCTAGTTGTAAAGTAATCGGGGGGATGTGTGTAGGTTACATGCAAATACTACACCATTTTTTCTAAGGGACTTGGGCATCTGTCCCTCATACAAAAGGCATCTGCAGGGGGTTTTGGGACGAATCCCCTAGGGACACCAAGAGACAACTGTATTTAGGATTAAAGGGGCATCACGTCTGCAACGTATTGTTAGTCCAAAATATGTGTAGACATAAATATAGATACACAGAGAAAAAAGAATAAATAAAATATACCAAAAACATTATCATTTGTGGAAGCTGCGTAAAAGATATATAATAATTCTTTGTACTACTATTAAAATTGTTTTCATAAGTCTGAAATTAGGTTTAAAATAAGAAAATTAGAAAAATCTTCAATTAAAACAACTGTAGCCGGGCACGGTGGCTCACACTTGTAATCCTAGCACTCTGGGAGGCCGAGGTGAGAGGATTGCTTGAGCTCAGGAGTTCATGACCAGCCTCAGCAAGAGCGAGACCCCATCTCTACTAAAAACAGAAAGAAATTAGCTGGACAACTAAAAATACGTAGAAAAAATTAGCTGGGCTTGGTGGCGCATGCCTGTAGTCCCAGGTACTCAGGACGCCGAGGCAGGAGGAACGCTTGAGCCCAAGAGTTTAAGGTTGCTGTGAGCTAGGCTGACGCCACGGCACTCTAGCAACAGGGTGAGACTCTGTCTCCAAAAAAGAAAAAAGAAAAAATCAATTGTAAAGTCTTAAAAGGGAAATGGAAAGGGAAAAAGGAAGGAAGGAAGGGAGAGGGGGAAGGAGGGAGGGAAAGAAAGAGGAAAGAAAGTCCCTAACTCCTGTGCTGATTTAGGGTCCCCTGAAAGCAGCCCTGAGACAAAGACTTGTGTGTAGGTGGCTTGTCCAAGGGCATGGTCCCAGGAAAGAGCTGAGGGAATGGGAGGAATGAAACAGGAAAGAAGGAAAAGTCTATGCAACAGTAGAGCTCCTGCGTGGCCCACGCCACCTTGAACCCACAAAGCCTCTCAGGAACCCAGGTGCTGCCCAGCATCCATCCCAAGGGATCAACCTTCCCACATTGCCTGGGACTGAGATATTTTCTGCTGTGAGGGACTTTTGGTCCCAGGCAACATGAATCAGGTGGTTGCCCCAGTTGCAGGCCGCTTGGCGGTATCGGCTCCCCTGCCCTCTCAGGCCGGGCTTGCTTCAGAGAAGGAGAAGGTGCAAAAAACAAAACACTCTCAGCATGTGCTTGACATAGGACACTGTGACCAGGAGTCCTAGCTCTCGGAGACCTGTGCAACTTAGCTGCGAAGAAACTGGAGAGTCAGTGGGGCGGGAAGCAGGCACCAAAGGCTTTGCAAGCCCCACAGCCTCTACCCCAGGTCTTCCTCCCCTTCACAGCACATGTATATTATACTTCCTGTCTGCACTGACTCTCACCCATCCTCTCTTAAACCCATTCCGTCAGGCTTTCACCCTCCTCACTCCATCAAAGCCTTTCTTGTCCACATCACCATGACCTCCACGCTGCACTTCCAGTGGTCACTTCTCTGTCCTCCTCTTACTTGATCGATCAGCAGCATTCGGGACAGTGGATGACTCCCATCTCTGAAAACAGCTTCCTAGGGCTACAAGGACATCCCACTTCTCATCTTCCTCCTCCCTGCCTGCGACGTCTCAAATGTGAGTGTTTGGTGCTCAGCCCTCTTTCTCTTGTCTGTCTACACCCTCTCCCTTGAGGGCCTTAGAGTGTCATTTATGCACCAACACCTTCCAGTTTATATACCCATCCAAGAATGCTTATCTCAGCTCCAAACTCGTACCTCCCACATCTTCCTTGGCAGTGCCACTTGGATGTCTCATTAACATGCCCCAGATCAACCTCCTGATTTCCCCTTCCTCCTCCTCTCCCCACCCCCAAGAAAAACCTGCTCCAGTCTTCCCCGCCTTGGTAAATGGCCACTCCATATTTCTATGTGCTGAGGTTGAACCACTTAGAGTCTTCCTTGACTCTTTTCTTTCTCTTACAACCTACATCATATTCACCAACAGATTCTACTAGTTCTGCCTCCGAAATATATCAAGAACTCCACCACATCTCACCACGTCCCTCACTAACCACATTGCTGCTCTAAGCCACTGCATTTATTGCGCAAATGAAAGAGCTGATTCCCTGCATTGACTCCCGACTCCACTCCGGCTGCCATCAGTCTGTGCTCAACACAAAGTCCAAAAGGATCCTCTGAAAACATAATTCAAGCTTTGCTGTTTGTCTGCTCAGATTATTTGAATGACTCTTTTACTCTAAATGAAAATCAAACAGTATAACATCTTTATCAGAACACTATAACAGGAAAGTTACCTAGAATTCTTTCGTCAAACATAACAAATAGAACTGCCTCCATGTAGCCACATTTCTGTGCTCATTGTACACGTGCCTAAATGTTTTGACATCACAATCACACTATGGATATGTTGCTGTCCTCTGCTTTTTACACTTGACGTAATAACGTAATCATTCCCCATGCACCATGTTTACTATTAAGTGACCATACTACTAAGGAGGCAATCAACATCTATTTACCCTACTTTTAGATATTACAATTATCCATCATTATAAATGAACATTTTTATGCATATAGCTTGTAATTTCTTTTGCCTTATAAACAAGATAAATTATCAGAACAATTACTGGGAAAAAAGATACCAAGTTGCTTTTCCAAAAGTTATTGTATCAATTTTTTACTGTCACAAACTGTACATGATTATATCAGCAGGCTCCAACATCACAAGCAATTCCTTTTTAAAATGCTAATTTAATCATTGAAATAGTGCTTTCCCTATTTTTAATTTCTTCCATTATTTGTAAGACTCTAAATATGTGTAACCCATATTTTCCTTTTGACTCGCTATATGAGAAAGTGCAAAGCTAAGGCGAATGTCCAACATAGTGATAATTTGCTAGTGCAGTTATGTAACGGATGCACTGACATTCCTGCTCCATTCCGGCTCACCAGTTGGCCCATATTCTTTTACTTTTCTCCTAATAGTCTCACTGCATACTTACTTATTTTTTCAATTGTCTAAATCCTGCTTAGAGTTAGGCAGATGCAGGCCCCTGTGCCGCTGTTAGCACATTACTGAAAATGCCTGTGCGGTCAGCGCCTCGTGCTGCAATATGAGCAAGAAAGAATTTTCGACGTTGTCCAGACTCCCACCTTAATTCAAGGTTTCTCAACTTTGGCCCTGTTAACAGTCTAGGTCAGGCAACTCTCCGCTGTGGGGCTGTCCTGTGCTTCAGAAGATGTTTAGTGGCACCTCCGGCTCCAACCCTCCAGAGGCCGGTCGTATCCTCCCAAACTGTCCCCAGTTGTGAAGACCAAATTTGTCAATGTCCAGACACTGACAAATATCCGCTGAGGGACAAAATCGCCCCTGTTGATAACTGGTGCCTTAACTAAAGGCTTTGTGCTCAAAGTGGGTCATGGGTTATGTGCCAGACGCAAATCTCAGGCCTTGCTTGAGCTCAGACAGGCTCAAAGACACCTTCAAAGCAATGCGTGGGCTGCCTGCCACCTGCCGGCCTCCCCTCTGCTTCCCACAGACCCAGAGCTTTGCTTCAGAAAATTGGAACTCGTCCTTCAGTCCATCTTCTGAGTGAATTCGGCTCTCTCAAATCCAGCCTCTGCACAATTGTTACTACATATCAAACCATTAGATAGAAGTGTTTGAAAATATAAATTAAACTTAAAAACAGTGTTGTAAGCTCAGGCATGCTGTCTCTGAAGACTAATTTCTGAACTTTTGTTAAGATACTTACTGTTAAAAAACTGGAACCATAAGAAGAATCTACAATAAAGAAGATTTAAGAGACATTAATTCAGCCATCAGTGAAAACACATTTGCCGAGTACCTGCTTTAGTTCTAAAGTCAAATGGCTTATCACAGAGCCCTGGCCCAAAGACAACACCAAAATAAAGAATAAATTTGAAGAAAAACATCACTTACAATTTCCAAATCATATTGATATTAAGAAAATTCCTGGAAAAAAATTTAACTATGAAACCAACTTTCAATAATTTGCCAAAGCATATTGTATTACTCTATCAGACTCTAATTTCCCCACATATTGCAAGCATTCAGGACAAGATAGAGAGAGTGAGTGGGAAATAAATTTTTTAAAAAAAGGAAAATGAAGAGGGAGAAAAGTGAAATTATATCTTTTCAGAGTATTTTTGAATTTATATGCCATAGGAAATGACTCAAATAATAGCAAATTGAAAACAGAGACTTCATCTCAAAAAATATTTAGTTCTTCTTTCCATAAAATGTTAAAAATCTTACTTGAAAATCAAATTTTATAAAAAGTAAAATGAGTCCATATTAAATCCTAATATAATAGCTCCATCATTTGGTATTTGAAGCCATTCTCACCTTTTGTTGAAACATTTTGGGTCCATCGTGAAATCAGCCTTCAGGGAGGTCCTGACCAGCCCTGCCTTACCCTGGACAAAGGCGCTATTTTTTCTCTTAAAGATAACACATAAAACCTGTTTTCAGGAGCTCATTCTCCATTTTGATGCCAAACTCTTTACTTCATTTTCTTGCACATACTCCATGAAGAAATAAAAAATTATATAAAAAGAAAAATTGGAGCTGGGTACCAGATTTAACAAATTAAAAACCAAGGACATTTAGTTAAATTTCAGTTTCAGATAAAAAATGAATAGTTTATTGTATTATAAGTATGTAACATTTGGAACATACATACACTAAAAGTTTATATGTTGTTTATTTAAAATTCAAATTTAACTGAATGTCCTGTAATTTATCTGATAGCTGTGGTAATTGGGTTTAAAAAAAAGGGGGCAGAACCACTGTGGCCACCTGCTTATTAACAAAGCTTGCAGCAGGCGGTGGCTCCTGCGAAGGCAGGAAACTTGCTAACTCCCTCTGAGAGGCAAACTTCTCCATTTGTAAGCGCAAATTTCTAGGATCTATGTCCATTCTAACTTTCTCTATTGCTGATTTATAAGAGTTGAAGCCTTTTATGATGTGGATATTCTTGATAATGAAAAGAAATTACTTTTGTTTAGGGAATAATCTGCCCAATAATACAAAAGTTTTGTAATCAAAGCAAGTTAATCATCCAAGACCAGAATTAAAGAGTTACTAACATGGAAAAGATCAGTCCAAGTCTTCAAGGAGGAAGAAAGGAATCAGGAGTATGTGTGAGCGTGTGTGTGTGTGTGTGTGTGTATTTGGGAAAGGTAGGAACAGATTCTAAATACGGAAGAAAAGAAAGGAAAACAGCAATAGAAGAAAGTGAAGGAGCAGGAAGAGTAACTGTGGGGGCAAAGCTAGGATGGGCTGCAGCCTCTGAAGGTTGTGTAGCATGTGCACTGCACAAAGTACCTTCCCAGGGAGAGGGGAAGGGAGAATCTAGCCCCACCCTCCACAACTGGCCACAGATGCTGGCCTCACACATCAGAGGGTGAACCCTTTTCTAAGACCTACAACAAGAGATTAGCACACTAAGGGTTTAAGGATTTCAGAAACATTCTGGGTTATCACAGCCTTCATGGGAGCTCTCCCTAAGCTCTGTCTGGGAAGGTAGTGTCACAGTTATGAAAGATTTACTTGCCTGGAGTCTTGGATCGTTCTTTCCAAAGTTTTTGTAAGTTTTTTGCCTTGTCCATCATTCTATAAATTTCCTCAGCCAGGTCTTGTATCTCTTTTAAAAAGGCAAGGTCGTTGACCTTCTTGTGGTCAGCTGCAGTTTGGAACCTAGACAAGCTGTAAATAAATAGAATAAATGACATAAGTGGAAATTTTTATAAGAGTCATTTTCTTTGGTATTTTTAAGGTTCTTGGTACTCAACATCAAATTCGTTTCAGCTAAACTCATACCAATTTACACTCCCGCCAGCTCCCCTGAGAGGTAGGCCATTTTACCTGGCCCTCCTCCAAAATAGAAATTACCATTTAAAAAATATCTTTGTAGATTTAAAATTATAAAATTGTTCTCATTTTCTGTATTATCTGTATAAAGCTCAACCGTTTTTATATGTTTATTAACCATACAGTTTTTTAAAATTTATTCAACACATACAGCATGCCCTGTGCGAAGAGAGAGGAATAAATACATCAGTGAACAGAACAGAACAGACATGACCTCCACAGGAGAAGGAGACAAACAATTATGGGTGGAGATAAATGCTGTGAGATGGGGAGTGAATGGAAAAGTCTGTCGTAGAGAAGATGCTCATGACAGGCCTCTGATAGGAGGCTGTGTTAAGGTTAAGAATGTTAAGATGTTAAGAAACCTGAAAGCTGAAATGGTTCAGCATTGCACAGAACTGGGAGAGTGTGTTCTGGGCAGGAGGAGCAGGTGCAAAGTGTCATTGGGGTAGGGTAGGGGTCGGGATGGCAAGGTGTGAGCTGATGGGGCCAGATAACACCAGGCTGGGGCAGTCGTGGAAAGGACTCTGCTAGGCACAAGAGCAGTGGAAACTTGAACAGGTTTCACTGGGGACAGCATGGTCTAATTTCAATTTTAAAACAGCCCTATGGCAATGTTCAAAAATCAATTAATGTAACCTATCACATCAACAGGCTAAAAAGGAAAAATCACATGGGCATATCAGTAGATGCAGAAAAATCATTTGGCAAAATCTAACACTTACCTGTGATTTTAAAAAATTTTTAAAAAACTCCCTACAAAAGAGAAACAGAGGGAAACTTCACAATGGGAACCTCAAAGCTTTCCTAATAAGATCAGGAACAAGACAAGGATGTTTCCTCTCACCACTCTTTTTCAACATTGTGCTAGAAATCCTAGCTAATGCAATAAGATATGAAAAGGAAATAAAAGATATATGGATTGAGAAGTAAAAAATAAAACGGATGTCTTTGTTCCCAGATGACATGATTATCTACGTAGAAAATCTGAAAAAATTGACCAAAGAAACCTCCTGAAATAGCAATGTTAATCTTTCTATGTCTGGCTTACTTCACTTAACATTATGACCTCCAGTTCTCCAATATCCAATAGCAGAATAGGCTAACTATAATGAACAACAACATATTTTATATTTCGAAATAGCCAGAAGAAAGAACTTGAAATGTTTCCAACACAAAGAAATGATAAATACTGAAGGTGATGGATACCCTAAATACCCTGACCTAATGATTAGATATTCTATGCATGTAACAAAATATTACATGTATCCAATAAATATGGATACACTTTTTAAAAAAATAATTTAAAAAGAAAAAAACTCATGGAACTAAGTGGAACTAACTATAGCAAGGTTGCAGAATACATAGTTAAACTATAAAAATCAATTGCTTTCCTACATACCAGCAATCAACAAGTCGTATTTGAAATTCAAAGAGCCCTCTGGCTGCAGAATGAGAAAAGGAGTCAGGAAGATAAGAATGGAGAAGCAGTTGCACCTTTAAAGAAAGAGGACAAAGACGCAGAAAGGCTCAAGATCCACATGGACTGAGAGGACCTGTAATGAAGTGGATGTGGGTGTATTAACCATGTCTTTTGCTTTCTGTATTTCTGATGCTTTGACATCTTGGGGCCTTGATAGCCCTGGAAGCCCCTCCCAGGGTTAGCTAGTTCCTAGAGATGGTAGACCACTTGCCAGACAGTCACTTCCATGTCTGTGTGTCTTACCACACCTGATTAAAACAGGGGCCTTTAGAGAGAGGGAATCAAGAAGGACTTCCAGGGTGCCAGGAGGAATAAACAGTGGATGGTGGCTTCTCCTCAAGAGTGGAGAGCAGCTGTGCAGGGTGGAAATACAGGCATGGTAAGACTCAAGCTTGCAGTGCCCACCGGACAGCCCAGGGGAGAAGCAAGAGGGCCCTTTATCCATGGATCTGGGGATCAGAAGGTCAGGCTTCCGTATACTGGATGTTCAAAGCCTTTATTCATTTTTCTATTGAGATGTTTCGAGTCTTCTTCATTTACACATATGATCTGTTACGTTTTAAGTATAGCATAACTTTATCACTTTGTTAGGAAATATTTTCTCCAGTTTTTTATTTGCCTTAATTTTATTTTAGTTTTGAGTAATTTACTCCTAGAAGATAATAATAGACGTAAAACATGTAAAAAATAATGTCTATAAGAACAATGTTTAGCAGAGTAAAATACCAGAAACAATATAAATGTCCGATATGGACAATGGTTAAATAAATAACAGTGTGTGTTTTAGAAGGAATTTTCCTTCACCTATAAAAATACACTCCTAGAAATATATTCCTGCAGAGATGTTCAGACTTGAGTGTGCTGAGTGGTCACATGGGAACCTTGATAAAAACATAAGTTCTTAGAGCCATCTCCCACTGGCTCCCATTGACTGGTTCTAGAGGCTGGCCCAGGACTCTGCATTTAACCCACACCTTCTAGCAGTTCTGACACAGACGATCCACAGACTAACCTAACCCTAACATTGTGGGAAAATTCAGACTCTGTAATGCTAACTAGAAAATGATTATAAAATTACTGTATTTTCTTAATAAATATCATGTATGGGAAAAGTTTTTTAACTAGTTAACAAGAGAACACATTTTCATGAACTTAAAATCAACACTGTGTACCCTGTCTACATTTAATCTCAAATGCAATGAAATTTATTTTAATCAGTAAGAAACTACTGATTTGAAATAAAATTGGAAATCATGCCACAAGTTGCTGGAAGCTTGTTAAAGTAACTAAGAGTTTAATTAAATTTAGCATATCCAAAGGGGGAAAAATGTAAAACTGAGGAGAATTTTTCCTGATTAGAAATTATAGAACATTTTAGTCTTTTTTAAAATCCCAAAACTTTATTTTACAAATTAGAGAATATTGTGAAAATGAATTAACAGTTGTCAACATGTAAATTTACCATGAAATAATAAAAAACTTGCATGACAGAGGAAGTAAAATCTCTTTCATAAATACCATCACTTAATTCACACAACCTATAATCAAGTCAGAGCAGGTTCAATTGTGAATTGACGAATATAATAAATTCAATGACTTTCAGGTCACAGTCATTTAGAGATAAGGAAATAAGGCCCAGATCATCAAAGTGAATTTGTTTTTTTGGTTTTTTTCCTCATAATTCTTTTTTATTGAAGTATTATAGGTGCTGTTACACTTGACTGAAATCTCACCTTTTGAAAAGTGGCCTTCCATTTGAGTGGGTTAGATTTCCAAAAGCTCAACAAGAAATTAGTTACTACTTTTCTCTTGATGCCTCATGTTAAAGGCTAAAAATGAGCTCTGAAAGCTGTGAACCGAGACTCAGGCTCCCGTGCCTCACCCAAACGTGACTCTTCCTGGGAAACCATAGAATAATTGGATTATAGAGATTGATGTAATTCAAGATGAGTTTCCCCTGTAATAATAAACTGGTTTTATGTTCTTTTTCTAATTATTATTTCAAAAGTACCTCAATTTGCTCTTAAGACCAGATTATGAACTATCATTAGCAAGAGAAATGTTTATAGCAAAAAATATATAGAGAAAATCATTGATTAAATGTTACTTTTCATGTGTATGCATGAGGGAGAGAGAGAGAATTTCAGGGGACCAGGGAAATCCCGGTACTGTAATAGGATTTGGTTGCAGAGCAATTTCCTTCTTCCTGAGTCCAGTTCTTTCTTTAGATGTTTGTCACGCAATGTGCAGCCTGGCCGGGTCGGAGAGGATTTGGAGATTAGAATGCAGGAGGACAAGAGACGGCCACCTGCAGAGATGACTGAACTTCATTCTCAGACTTCAGACTGCCACCGAGAATCATCTCGAAGGGCCAGGAACCGAATGTTTCACCTAAAAACACCCCCGCAAATCCACAAAGGACCAGCCTAAGGCCCAAGGATGCCGGAAGCGGAAGGGGCCTGGGAAATCATCATTCGGGCCCATCCATCAGTTTGAAGATGAGATAACTGAGACCCAACGAGAGTACCCCTGGAGTCAAAACATTTTCACGCTGTGTTGCCCTGGGAAAATCATCTTTAAAATAAGATCATAATAAATCCTCGTAATAGGATTGTGAGGATCAGCCAGCACTCAGCTCTCCGTAAATAAGAATGAAGGGCGGTGGCAACAGTACAGCTAACGCTGAGATATGCGCATTTGCAGCAGAGACCCGACAAGAATAAGTAAGCAACACAAAGCAATGGGAATATTTCTCCTATTACAATTTTCACTAATTTTTACTTATATAAATAGAACACATTCTTACTGAGTTAGAATTATTTATGAGACAACCAGAACCAAAGACAGAAGTAATTCTCCTAAGAACACTGCCCTGGCAGACTCACGTTACTGCGCCCCTTTATCTGGGCCGGAGGGGCAGCCCCGAGGGGACGCCTTCGCAGGAGTAAGGCTGGCCAGCGCTGCGGCCCGGCCTGGCCTCCTCCGGCTCAGGGCAGGGGTGCGCCAGGGGAGCAGCTAAGGATGAAGCAGCTTTTGAGATCTATAATAGGATGAGAGTCTAGAGTTGAATTTGAGGAACTTTCATTTGACAAAAGAAGAAAGAGCAAGACTTCTTTGGGACTTGATTTAGGTCTGTTTAGAAAGAAAACGATCCAAGCTCCAGATCAGAAATGATGGCTCTAAGTGCTTAAGGGGATTTCCGAGTCTCTGTCTACACTTGGCTCCCCTGCTTGCGTCCTCACCAGAGATCTCCAACCCAGTCATCATTCTAAAATATCAATGGAAAGAGGTTGTCCAACCAATATTTGACAACTTTTTCTCTGGGCATAAGAAATTTCTGTTCATTGGACTTAGATTTTCACTGACACAGAACAATTTTCAGCCATTTAAAGACTACCAATAAACTATAAAAAAGAACTTCTATTAAGGCATGAACTGGAACTCTGCTAAGCAATAAAAAGGATGAACTGTTGGCACATTCAGGAATATGGATGGATCTTAAAAGCAGTATGCATGGTGGAAAAAAACAAACCAATCTCATAAGGTCACATTCTCTGAGATTCCATTATATGGCACCTCATAATTATAAAACTGTAGAGATGCAGAGCACAATGGTGACTGCTGAGGACAAAGTGGGGATGGCGGGTAAAAGTGACTATACAGGAGTAGCATGAGAAAATTTTTTGTGTGGATCGAATAGTTCTATATTTTAATTATGGTGGTGATTACATGAGCCTATGCAAGGGATCAAACTGCACAGAAATACATACACACACATACACCAACACAAGTACACGTACAAACTGATAACAACAGAATAAGGTCTGCTGTCTACTTAACAGTATTGTACTGATGCCAGTTTCCTGGTTTTGATGTTGTACTATAGTTATATAAGAAGTCAACACTTGGCGAAGCCGGATGAAGGGTTCACAGGACTGTATATAGTATTTCACATCTTCCTGGGAGCCTATAATTACTTCAAAAAAAAAGGTAGAAAATAAAGTAAAAAAAAAATGACAGACTCAGGAAAGAATATTTACAACTCATATCACCAAGGGTTTAACTCCTTAATAGGTAAAGAGTCTCTAAAAACCAAGAAGAAAAATAATGAACCAAGAGAACAAGGGGAAAAGAACATGAATAAACACTTAACAGGAAGATAATTATAAATTATACATAGAGATATAAAAATAGGTTCAGCATCTGAATAAGGAAATAAAATTAAATATGAACAGGAAAAATGAAATTTAAACTTAACTGAGATATTATTTCTCATACATCAGATTGAAAGAAATCTAAAAGTTCAACACCACCCTCTGCTGGTTTCACGAGGAAAAGAGATATCTTCATATATTGAAATTGAGAATGCAGAATATGACAATCACACAAAGGAGCATTTGGAGAAGAGCATCAAAATCAAATGCATATTTAGCTCTTGACCTGTAATTCTACTTTTAGGAATCATTCTTACAGATAAATGAACTATCATAAGCCATTAGGAATTGGCATAAACCAGTATGAACTGGCATGAGCCATTGGAAAAATACAACAAAAAGGTATAGTTAATAAGTCAATAGTAGAGAAAAATGGAATAATAAGAAAAACTCAATTTACAAAAACAAAGAAAATAAAGGGAAAAGTGGGAGTAGAAAAGAAATGGCAAAAGTAGAAAATAAGTGGTGATATTTAAATATGGCATACTGTATATAAATGGTTTAAACATTGAAAGGCAAAGATTATATGATTATATGCTGTCTAATTTTAAATATAAAGACACATAGTTAAAAAGTAAAAGGTGGAAAAATACATATCATGCAAATGCTAATCAAAACAAAACCTCAATATATAGATAAATATCAAACAAAAATTGACTTCAAAACAAGTAACACAAAGACAAATAAGGAGATAGTAGGTTGGTGCAAAAGTAATTGTGGTTTTAGCATTGTTGAAATTTGCTGTCTGATACTGGAATACATTCGTAAATAAATATGGTTATGCTATGCATCATTTTAGTGCACATTTCTCACTTTATGTGTTTTTGCTAATGACTTATTACTTGCTGTTTATTTGATACTTATTTTAGACTATGGAAATGATGTTAGACAAAAAGAAAATTCTAGTGATTTTCTTGTTTGAGTTCAAAATGGGTGGTAAAGCTGCAGAGATAACTCACAACGTCAACGCATTAGTCCCAGGAACTGCTAAAGAGCATACAGTGCAGTGGTGATTCAAGAAGTTTTGCAAAGGAGACGAGAGACTTGTAGATGAGAGGCACAGCAGCCAGCCATCGGAAGTTGACAACAACCAATTGAGAGCATCACCAAAGCTGATCCTCTTACGACTACACAAAAAGTTGCCAAAGAACTCAACATTGACCATTCTCTGGTCATTCAGCATTTGAAGCATATTGGAAAGGTGAAAAAGCTCAATAAGTGGGTGTCTCACGAGCTGACTGAAAATCAAAAAAAAAATCATCATTTTGAAGTGTCGTCTTCCCTTCTTGTATGCAACAACAATGAACCATTTCTCAATAAGATTGTGATGTGCAATGAAAAATGGATTTTATACAACCAGCTCCGTGATTGAACCAAGAAGAAGCTCCGAAGCACTTCCCAGAGCTGAACTTGCACTAAAAAAGGTCATGGTCACTGTTTGGTGGTCTGCTGCCAGTCTGATCCACTACAGCTTTCTGAATCCTGGTGAAATCATTACATCTGAGAAGTGTGCTCAGCAAATCAATGAGACGCACCAAAAACTACAACAGCTGCAGCCGGCATTGGTCAACAGAAAGGGCTCATTTCTTTTCTACGACAATGCCTGACCTGCATGTGGCACAACCAACACTTTAGAAATTGAATGAATTGGGCGACGAAGTTTTGCCTCATCCGCCATATTCACCTGACCTCTCACCAACCGACTACCACTTCTTCAAGCATCTCGATGACTTTTTTTCAGGTACAAATCTGTAGGAAACTATTTCTACATTTTCTAAAATAGAAATCTAAGGGA
>CAUYRT010077287.1:0-12352 GCA_963574885.1 Lepilemur ruficaudatus
TGGTGGCTCACGCCTGTAATCCTAGCACTCTGGGAGGCCGAGGCGGGCGGATCGCTCAAGGTCAGGAGTTCGAAACCAGCCTGAGCAAGAGCGAGACCCCGTCTCTACTAAAAAATAGAAATTAATTGGCCAACTAAAAATATACAGAAAAAAATAGCCAGGCATGGTGGCTCATGCCTGTAGTCCCAGCTACTTGGGAGGCTGAGGCAGAAGGATCGCTTGAGCCCAGGAGTTTGAGGTTGCTGTGAGCTAGGCTGATGCCAAAGCACTCTAGCCCGGGCAACAGGGTGAGACTCTATATAAAAAAAAAAAAAAAAAAGAAAAGAAAAAAGAAAAAAAAATTGCTGTAGTGTTTAAGGAAGAATGTCTTGAGGGAGAAAAACAGAGTCAAGAACTATACTTTGTGGGATTGGCATAGTTGAATGCTTAGAATGCAGAAAATGAATAAGAAAGAGAACATTAAGAAAGTCAGGAGAAACTGAAATTGTACACAATGGAAACCATGACAGGAAAGAGTTTTAAGATGGAGAGAGAATTAGGTAACACTGTCACTTGCAAAGAGAGCACCTAGAGAATGAGGATAAAGTAAAGACAGATTTAACTGTGAGAACGTGTTTGGTAACCTTTGAGAATGAAGTTTTAGTAGAATAATAGGAAAGAAAATGGACTGCAGAAGAAAGAGTGGGGCTTCAAGACAGCTTTCTGGCGTATCACATCTTAATTGTGGCTTGTTGATACCATCTACAAACCTCCCTCTAATTCTGTATGATTTCAACATCTATATGGATAATCTGTTTGTCACCTGGTCTTTCAGTGCAGAGATCTTTTTCTCCAGTGATCTTATTCTCTGTTGTGTTGCATCTGTCTACTTCAGTAGTCCATGTTATCAGATGAAATTGCTGCATCTACAAAACTGATTCAAGCATCCTGCTTTCTAAGTGCCTGTTTCTATATTTATAGCTTCCTTGCTTACTCCCACTGTAACTGTTAACTTTAGCCCTCTAGTCCAACAGTCCCTTTATTTTATCCCTATACTTTAGCCTTTTATTCTCTCATTTTCTTCCTGTCCAGTTTAGATTCTATGTTTCATCATTTTAGCAGCTCTTATCAATGCTGCAAATTCTTTTGCTACTGTCTGATTTGTGTTGCTTCTTTCTGAAGCAACCCCAGCCCTGGGTGAACTCAGAAATATGCTTTCTCTTTGCTTATGCCTAGTGTGACAAGGAAAGTCTCACAGGAGTACAGATTGGTACCATTATGAGTTAATAATCATCTCCTGTCTCCCTGAGCCGTGAACAGTACCTGGCAGCTTACTCTTTCACAAACACTATTTCAGATTTTTGATTCTCCTCAAATCTCTATTTTTCCTCTTATTTTTAACAGCTGATATCATGTTCTTTTTTCTAAAGAAAACAAAAACCATTAGATAAGAATTACTTCAACCTTACACCAAAGCTATAAGCTTACCTGCAAATGCACCTTACCTTTTCTCTAGTTCCAATAGAAGGAGATGTTTCTCCAACTTTAAGATTCAATCCCTTCACCTGTCTTCTGGTTTCCATTTCCTAACTTTCTCATTAATTATCCCTCGTTCTCCTTAGTTACCAGCACCTTCCTCTTCACTGGCTCACATTAGTATTTACATGTTTGTTCTGGTTCATCTAACCTTAAAAAGGAAAAAGAAAGATCCCTTCTTTGACCCCATTTCTTCTTCCAGCTATTTGCCAGTCTTTCTCTTCTTGATAAAGTTCATGAAAGATTGGTCTGTACTTGCTATCTTCATATCCATTCCTTAGTAACTTTTTTCCTCACTACACTGCTCTTTTTTAAAGCCATCAGCAACCCTCATTCAGTTATTTCCAGTGTGCATTTTTAGATCCTCATCCTACTTGGCCTCTTAGAAACTTTTAGTAGAATTGACCAATATTCTTGAAACCCTTTCTTCCTTTGGCTTCCATTGCATCAGAAGCAATGGTTTTCTTCCCACCACTCTTAATAATGGGAAGCCACTTGAAATGTTTTAAGCAGGGTAAGACCAGTGTTAGTGTGCTGAATGAATTGAAAGGGAGAAGATATGACTAATGTAAAGAAGATAATTATGAAGCTATTATGGTAGTCTAAGCCAGAGATGATGTTTGCTTGGACTAGGTTGGTAACAATTGATTTGGAAAGAATTGAACAGATCGAAGGAAATTTAAGAGATAATATTAGCAGATTTTTCTGATGGATTGAATATAAGGGGATAAGAAAGCAAGATTTACCTGTTCTGACTGAGGCTTCTAAGACAGATGAGATGCCATTTACCAAAGAAGAAAACCCTGGAGGGGAAAGAATTTGGGCGTTAGGGCGGGCAGAGATCTCATGGCCATGTTGAGTTTTCGGAATTTTTGAAAATCTGAATGGATAGATCAGGAGGGAAGTTGGATATATAAGTCTGAATATCAAAGAAGCAACCAATATAAATGTTGAAATTATTGTTACGTAAATGGTAGTTTAATTGAAATTATACATTTAAGATAAATCATCTGGGGAAAGAGTACGGAATAGGAAGAAAATAGTTCTTTCTATGATTTTAAAGTTAATTTAAATAGGATAAGTTGGCAGAGAAGACTGAGGAACCACTTCAGAGAGAGAAGACCATATTTAGGCAGCCTTGGGAAGGGAATTTTTTAAGAAAATGAGCAAGCATTTTCATACTCATTCACTTATATCATTTATCTCACATTATGATAATTGCCTGTTTACATATCAATGCACCCAATATTTTAAGTTCTTTTAGGGATTGTGGGTTGATCTATGTTGGGAGCCAGCAAATGTTTTCTGTAAACGGCCAGATAGTAAATATTTTAGGCTTATGATCTCTGCTCCAACTACTCATCTCTACTGTTAATAGCATGAAAACAGCCATATGAAAACAGAAAAAATGAGTGACTGTATATTAATAAAACTTTATAGATACTAAAATTTGAATCTTAACAATTTTCATGCTGTGAAATATTATTCTTTTGATTTTCTTTTAATCATTTAAAATATGAAAACCACTGTGGGCTGCACAAAAACAGAGAGGGGACCAGATAAGGCCCACAGACTGTAGCTTACTGAGTCTTTTCCTCTAGTTGAGCCTGGTGCCTGAACTATTATAGACACTCAGTAGATTTTTGTTTAATTGTTGAATAAGTTCTTATCCAGTTAAAATATACCTTTTAACGGTATAGGGAGGTAATGAAGGTGGGTTTTTCTCTTCAAGCTCTGAAAGCAAGAATTCATACTTTTCTTTGGGGCCATTCTTTTCTTTAGAGGTTAACTTTTATCAAAAGTCCATGTAGCATTCTGACACACTATCAAGTGTCCAGAAGACTGTTTTAAATTTTGTAAGGATATACTGATGTTATTTGGGTTGCAGAAAGGTAAAACAGTTCCAGCACTTCCTAGGATGTATCAAGTTTTTGGCATTGATTTTAATTAATATCTGAGAGTTTTAAAACCCCACCTCTATAGGTAGTAAAGCATACCTTTATACTTTTGAGAATCCTAATTATTATTGTTATTTTTTGTCCTTGAATATTTTTCTTCATGTGATCTTAGTCATCCAAGACCATACTATGTCTGTAGAACATGGACTGTACACTCATGTTGCTAGAATTTAACATAAGAGGCAGTCTGTAGACTAACATACTAATATATGATGACAACCTGTTATGTGTACCATGAGTTAACAGGTGTAATATTATAGATTAATAATGAAGGACGGACATGAGTAGTTAAGGTGGGCAGAAAATGTATCTCTTGGAAAGTATCATTTATGCTAAGACTTGAACTATGAAGAGTTCGGTGAGGGGAGAGTGCATAGGTAGAATGATAGTATGTGTGATAACCCTGACTCCCAGGAGAGCTCAGTATTTTCCAGGAACTGAAAGATTGTTTTAGATATAAGTGATTTAACGTGTCTATATTCAGTTAATCCCCAAATAATTGATTATACATATAGAGATTAGTATATATTAGCTTTTTTAAAAATCAGACAATCTGTACTAAGAAATAAGCATGGGGATCAGAACTGTTTAGTAAAAAAAGAAATTACTGATTTCCAATCTGTTCTGCATTCATTGAAAACTGTTCAGCTGAAATTATGGTGATATTATATGTATGGATTGATAGGCAATAAAATGATAAAAATAATTGCTGTTACCAAGGATTATATATTTAGCGCCAAACCTCAAGTGTACTGAAATAATATCACAGAAGAAAGTGATTTCTACGTAAGTAACTCAGCTAAGTGTGTTGTACAGAAATGTGGCAAACAAAGGGTATCATCATAGGAGATGTCTTAAGGAAAAGAATAGCTGACAGTAGAAGTGGTGAGTCATTAGTAGGAAGAAGACAGAACAGATGAGGGGGCAAAAAGGATGAGGGGAAATAGAGTAAGAGTAAGTGGAAGGGTAATGAGAATCTTACTCAGTACGAGTAAAGGAGGAGGACAAGAGGAAATAATTCCAGGAAAAGGAGATGGAAGGGTGTAAACAATTTAAGAGGAGCCTGTTCTAGTAGCATAATTTTATACTGGGTAAAACCTCAGAAAAGTCTTTCAGGAATAAATGTGAATATCTCATACCCATTGCCTAACCATGTTAGGTCATCTAAATCAAAGCTGAATATATCTTTATCTCTTCTACTTCTTCAAAATCTTTGTTTTACAGTATTTCACTTTGAAAACTCAAAATGAAAAATTATATACTTTTATTATATTTTAATATTTTAAAGTAATATTTGTTTTAAAAATAAAATGTATATACCATGTAGTATGTTGTATTTATTTACTCATAATGTTCTTTTAAGTGTTTCAGGCTGCATGTACCAAGTAGTTCAGACGATTGGCTTGGATGGAAAAAATCTTCTGCAATTGCTTCCAATTCCTAATTCTTCTGGAAATCTTATACCACTAGTTCAATCTTCAGTCATGTCTGATGCTTTGAAAGGGAATAGAGGAAAACCAGTTCAAGTTACTTTTCAGACTCAGATTTCCAGCTCTTCTACAAGTGCATCAGTTCAATTGCCCATTTTTCAGCCAACCAGTTCTTCAAACTATTTGCTTACAAGAACAGTAGATACAGCAGAAGAAGGTAGAGTTACTTCTGTGGGAACTGAAAATTTTACTTCAGCAGTTTCTAAAGTTCAGCCTCATGGTGTGAAAATTGATGGACTCACCATGAAAACATTTGCTGTTCCTTCCTCCTCGACGCAAAATGATTCATCTTATATTGTAGTTAAAACTGTGAATTCTGCAGCAGTTTTGCCTTCTGGGCATCATTTACAGATTCCAGCCCATGCTGAAGTGAAATCTGTACCAGCATCATCATTGCCTCCTTCAGTGCAGCAAAAGATACTTGCAACTGCAACCACGAGTACCTCAGGAACAGTCGAGGCCTCCCACATACCAACCGTTATTTATGTATCTCCTGTAAATACAGTGAAAAATGTAGTTACGAAGAACTTTCAAAACATTTATCCAAAACCTGTTACAGAAATAGCAAAGCCAGTGATACTAAATGCCGCACAAATTCAAATGAATGTTGCTGCAGAGAGACAGTTAAAAGGTGGTCAACATTCTCAAGCTGCTCCAGTGAAATGGATTTTTCAAGAAAATCTACAGCCTTGTACTCCATCTCTTGTTCCTGTTAAGTCTTCAAATAATGTGGCTTCAAAGATTTTAAAAACTTTTGTAGATAAGAAGAGTTTGGGAGATAATACTGTAAATATGCCACCATTGAGTACCATCAGACCTAGCGGGACACATTCCAAAAATATGCCTATTAAAGATAATGCTTTGGTTATGTTTAATGGGAAAGTCTATCTATTGGCTAAAAAGGGGACAGATGTTCTGCCATCACAAATTGACCAACAGAATTCTATTTCTCCTGATATTCCACTAAGAAAAGACACGTTACAGATAGTGGGTTCAAGTCCAGTCACAGGAATATCCAGAGAGGTTGTAAATATTGTTTTGGCTAAAAGTAAATCTTCCCAGATGGAGACAAAATCACTTCCCAATACCCAGCTTGCTTTCATGGCCAGTCTAAGGGCAGAGAAGAATAAAAAGGTTGAGGAACCATCTCCTTCTACCACAAATCCACATAATATGAATCAATCCAGTAACTACTTAAAACAGAGTAAGACTTTATTCACAAATCCAGTCTTTCCAGATGGAGTTAGTACAGGACAGAATGCCCCCAGAAAAGAAAATATCATCCAGAGCATAGACAAAATAAGTTCCTCTGTTGGTGCAACAAATGTTACTTCACAACAGTGTGTTTTCAGAGACCAAGAACCAAAGGTAATTTTCCCATGTCAGGGTGTTCTTTTTATATATTTTTATAGAAAATTTTTCTTTCTTAGTTTCTCAAAATTATCTATGATACCTCTTCTCCCCCAACCCACCCTACTATACATATATGAATGCTTAATTAAGTCAAATCTTTCATCAGAGTAAATGTTTGAGGAGGAGAACAGTTGGGATATTCCAAGCAGTGTCTTTCTCTTGAATTACTTGGCATGCTAAATCTTTAATACAAAAACAAAAAATCACACAGCAACAAGGTTTAGACCAGTTGGGGAAGCATAATGTCAATTCAAAGCTTAGTAACATTATGTTAGTATATATATATAAATACATATGTATACATACACATGTGTATATATACTTAATAGCCTAATTTTTAGTATATGAAGAGATCAATACTATGCATATAGGAGACCTGGGTTTTAATGTTTTTTGGGGTGTGTGTGTGTGGTGGGGAGATATTCAGCAGTTTTTTTAGGTAGTCCATCGCAGAGGTCAGATAGGGCTAGTTAGTACCTTTCAGTAATTTGTAGAAATAGGATTTTTATCAACATCTTTGAATGGTGGAATTTTTTTGGTACACAATTTTCCTTTTTTTAATTTTAGCTCTTCTTTCTGGCTTCTTGTCCAATTACCCAACAGACCCACATAGTTACCTTTCTGTTCTTAAAATATGTGTCTATGTGCTTACTAAATATTTGTATCTACCTTTTCCTTGCTTACTTAGAGGTCTACTTAATAATGTCAGTATTTCTCCCCTCCAGTACAGAATTCACTGAACTCTAGAGATACAAAGTAGTGAATTCTGAGTATTAAATATAAGATTTATTAATAAGACTTTTCCAGAAGACTACAATTTCTAAATAATGTCATATATATTTTTAAATTGTCATTGATTTGCATTCTCATTTTAGGTGTTTGAGAATTGACTGCTTGTTACCTTTCTAGGGCAATGAACTAAATGAGAAGTTGTAGGGGAATATTTTAAGTTTGTACTTAGTTAAATTCAGTTTTTTGAGTGTGGGTGGTAAGGAAAGGGTAATGCAAACCATTTAGGATTTTAAAGCTTCATGTGTTCTTTTGTATAAGATGAGATAATCACTTAGTTGCTAGTTTGATAAAATAATTTGAGTAATTGGCAATATTGTTTGTTTTCTTTTCCTAATTCCAGATCCAGAATGAGATGGCATCAACATTAGAAAAAGATACTAAAGAAAGAAACAAAGTTTTGCAAGGAAGAAATAAGACATCGTATCTGAAGAGTGATGCTGAATTTAAAAAGATATTTGGTCTTACTAAAGATTTGAGAGTGTGTCTTAGTCGAATTCCTGACAATTTTGGCTCTGGAGAAGGTTTTGATTGCTTTAGCAGTTTGGTGAAGAGTGATACTTACAAAGATAGAGAGTTTGTGGTGAACACAGAAGAAAGAAAACAGGTAATAGATTTTAAAGTGCTTTTTGTAGATACTACAAACATATATTGATTTATTAATTTTCTTGATTTCATGTTTAGCATTGTACATTAGTATTAAAGATGATTGTTATCAAATTTACAAATATATATATTATACCAAAGCAATGATAAAAAGAACCGTATATGCACCGGTAAAAATGCATCCCTGGTTAATTAAAGATGTTATTTTAAGTATTTATATTCAGCTACTGTTTGTTTTTTCCATGATAATATTATAAGAAAACAGCCATACCTTTTTAACTAGTTATCCTAGTTTGAAGACTAGTATCTAAAGGAAATAATCCAAGTATAATGGGAAATATAAGCATTCAGATGTTCATTGCAGCAATACTCTTAATCCAAACATTTTAAGCAACCTATATGGTCAATAATGATGAAAAGAAATGTCCCTGTAACTTTGCTACTGTACTATTATTCTGCTTAGGAATATATCATCATTTAATAATTCTGAACTTCGGAGACTAGTCAAGTTTTTTCAAATCTTACACATAAGCCTACTGTGCAAAGGAAGAGAAAAAAATCAATTGTATTTCTCAGGCACTTCACAAGTGCTATTATTTTTGGTGGTAGGATCATACTTGAGCAAGAAAATCTGAATTGGACAATTTATTCTTAGTTAATATCACTAGGACATCGTTATTCATTTTGATACTTTATAGTGGGAAATATTCCTTTCTTTAGTTGTACTAATAAATTGTGCTGATTTATGTATAAGTGCTAAATATTTGTTTCTGCAAACTTTGTTAAATTTGACAGCTCGAGATAGATACATACATATATATATAGGAATAACATTTTGTTTTTCTTTTGGAATCTTATTTGACATTGCAGCAGAGTCTTGATAAGAAAAGAAAAGCAAAAACCATTAAGAAGATGGATCACACAAAGAAGAGAAAAACTGAGAGTGCTTATGACACAGTCATAAATGGGGGAACTAATGTCACCAGCTCCCAACTCCTTAACAGTATTTTACCAGCTTCAGATGTATCACAACATAGCATTCACACAAGCCTCAGCAAGAGCAGAGAGGAAAAGAAAACCGAGATAGAACACTATATCCATGAGAAGCAAGAGAAAGGCTTATGGAGTTCAAATGCAACTCATGAACAAAGTCATTCCTTTAATAAAAATTATGCTGAAGATATTTTCCCCGTGACACCACCAGAGTTAGAAGAAACCATTCGAGATGAAAAAATAAGAAGACTTAAGCAGGTGCTAAGAGAGAAAGAAGCAGCTCTTGAAGAAATGCGTAAGAAGATGCACCAAAAATGATAAAATCGCCTATACTTAAAAGACTTCAGTGAAATGGCTGTGTTTTTTAAAATATACTTTTGTATTAGTAAGTTAATTGTAGATGAATTCTGAAAGCATCTTACAATATAAAACTTGCTTTTTTGTCAGTTGATTATAAAATTTTATTTAAGGAACACAGAAAAGGTTGATTCACATATGACTTATGAATAATCTGTGTGGGGGTATCTAAACCTTTGTCTTAGATACCTATTTTTGGAAAGAAAAATTTTATATTTTTCTATTATTTTGAATTCTCCAAGTTTGAATATTTGTGTAAGGTTTTTGTTGTTGTTTGTATCTTTAGCTAAATTGCTCAGGTGTTACTCCCACAATAGATAATTATTGTGTATTATTGAAATTCTACAATCCAAGAGAGATATCAGCTCCAAACTTAGCTTTACAAATGAGTTTATATATGTATGTACTTGGTCTCTTTACCCATAAAGTGATGATATCTTCTACTTACCATTTTGTTATTTTTTGTTTGTTTGTTTCATGAAGGAAAATGTATTATGGTAGCATTATTTAATAGACAAACATTTCTCAAGAGTGAGGGACACTTGTTTTGTAACTTTACAAAGTAATTTTGTATAATCCAAAACGTGTTTTGGAATTCAGGTTATTTAATACATCGTTTGCTTAAAGTGGTGTTTTATTATTCCTAGGCAAATGCTGCTTTTGGTAGGGGGCGAAATATGTACATATGTTACTTGGATTGTGTGAAAAGTAGATCTGAACAGTGGTCTCATTTAATACTTTTTAAATTTTCAAGTGTAGTTTTTCTATCTGGTTAATCTTTGGTTTGGGAGAGTTTGAGAGTGGTGTGGAGATAGAGATTAAAAGAGGGGAGAAGGGTACGGTGATAAAAAATGATGAAAGAATCTGTGGAAGTAAGAGAGGTTAAAATAAAAAACCTGTACAGTAGCAACAAAAGACAAAATAGTAAATCAGAAAGTACTGAAAGGGAATGAAACAAATACAAATGTCAACTAGATTCTGTTGGGGTTTTTTTTAGTAACAGCTTTATTAAAATGTAATTCATATACCATAAAATTCAGCCTCTTAACGTGTACAATTCACTGGTTTTTATTACATTCACAGAGTTGTACAACCATCAACACTCTTACTTCAGAACATTTCAACACCCCCAAAACAAACTTCATACCCATTAACACTCCCTGTCCCCTTGCCCTCTGCCCTAGGCAAATAATAATACACTTTCTGTCTCTATGAAATTGCCTATTGTGAACATGCCATATACTGGAATCACACAATATACTCTCTTTTGTGATTGGTTTCTTTCACTTAGTGTAATATTTTCAAGGTTTGTCCATGTAGCGTGTATCGGTACTTCATTATTTATTGCTTAATAATATTCCATTGTATGGATATACCACACTCTGTTTATCTGTTCATCTATTATGGACATTTGAATTGTTTCCACTTTGCGCTGCTATAAATAATGTTGCTATGTATACTTGTCCACAAGTTTCTGTATGGATGTTTATGTCTTCAGTTCTCTTGGGAATATATCTAGGAGTGTAAGTGCTGGGTCGTATGATAACTCTATGTTTAATATTTTGAGGAACTGACAAACTTCCAGGTTTTTGCTGATAAACTTGCAGGTTTTGCTCCCCCTACTCCACTAAAACAAATCTTGTCAAGGTCTCCAGTAACTTCCGTGTTGCTAGATTCAATGGTCAATTGTCTGTTGTCTTAATTTATCAGCAAAGTGTGATTTCATGAATCATTATTTCCTTTGAAAAGTGTTTAAAACATTTTATTGTAGAAGCAGTGCATGTGTATTGTAGAAACTTAGAAAACACAGCAAGCTAAAATATTGAAAATTAACACTTCGTACTCCCATCATCCAGAGTTTAACACTGTTAACACCTTGGTATATGTCCTTGCTGATCTTTCTCTGTGCCCCATACGTACGTATATGTTTTTACCAAAATAAGGTCCTTATACTATTCCGATTCCTGCTTTTGAAGTCAACAATCTTCAGCTGTTCCTTTCAATAAGTGTTCATGTCTTCTAATGCTCTAGCCAAATTTACCAAGTGGACCCCAGAATATTTTTTACCACTGGCTCTTCAAAGCAGTATTAAATTTCAGACTATGCATTTTATCTAGCTGTTATACCCTGTAGAAGTCTTTTAAATTTGTACAGTTTTTTAAAAATGAGAGTGATTTATTCAAAAGACCAGCCAATTGTCCTGACTCCTTTCTCCTTGATACACTTTCACTTTACTTCTAGAAGACCACACTTTGGCCTCATTGATTGCTCATTCTGTCTCTTGCAGATTCCTTCTCTCCAATCTTTTAACATTTAAGTACCCCAGGTCTTAGTCCTTGGTTTGCTTTTCTGCTTACACTCACTCTCTTTGTGATCTCATCCAGTTTTTTGGCTTTAAATACTATTTTATGTGCTGATAACTTGCAGATTTTTATTGTTGTCCCCAGACCTCACTGGAATTTCAGACTTGTATAGCCAACTGCCTATTTAATATCTCTGTTAGATGGCTAAATAAACCTCAAAACTTTGCTCTAAAATTGAAATCCTGCTCTTCCCTTAAACAAGCTTCACCTACATTTTTCCTCATGGTGGCTGGTGACAACTCCATCTTACCAATTACTCAGGCCAAAAAAACTTGTAGTCATATTTGACTGCTTGCTCTCACACTCAATATAAATTTTGTTGGTTCTACTTTCAGAATACCCCAAATATGACCTCTTTTCATCTCCAGTGCTATCGGCCCTGGACTAGGGTATTGGTAGCATCATAAATGATCTCTCTTTTTCCACCTTTGTGTCTCTTCAGCCTATTCTCAATACAACAGCCAGAGTGAACCTTTTAAGATAAGTCATCTCAAGTTACCCTCCAATGATTTCTCATTTCACGTGGAGTAAAAGCCACTATGCTGAGGGCTAGAGATCCAAGATAAGCAAATTAGATTAAATACAGTTCTCTTAACCTCCACAATATGTTATTGTAGCCCCATGTACCACTGTTTCTGTCTAGGTAGTGAGATTTAAATGTGTTCCTCAAAAATGATGGTTGAACTGAGATCTGAAGGAAAAGCAGAAATTAAATAAGCAAAGGGGTAAGACGGAGGGGTGAAAATATTTCTCCAGCAGCGGAAACAGCAAATTTAAAGGCAGGAGAGCGCATGGCAGGTAAGAAGAACCCAAACAAAGCTAGATGACGCCGGACAGCCAAAAGTTTTGGATAGCTACGTGGGGAGAC
>CAUYRT010077288.1:0-11884 GCA_963574885.1 Lepilemur ruficaudatus
AATATATGTAAAAAATTAGCCGGGCATGGTGGCGCATGCCTGTAGTCCCAGCTACTTGGGAGGCTGAGGCAGAAGGATTGCTTGAGCCCAGGAGTTTGAGGTTGCTGTGAGTTAGGCTAATGCCACGGCACTCTACAGCCCAGGCAACAGAGTGAGACTCTGTCTCAAAAAATAAAAAATAAAAAATAAAATAAAATAAAATAAAATGTGAACAGTTATCTTGGCATGATAGAAGTGGGTGAGGTTTTTTGTTTATCTGTAATTTCTGGTTTTTAATAATGTATTGCTTAAGTTACTAAATATATATTAAATAGGGGAGAGGTTGTTTTGTTTTGAGAATCAGGTTCTTGACTCAAAGCCCTAAATGGTAATCATGACGCTCATCAACGTGAGCTTACCGTGTTCCAGGCACTTTGTTTGCATTAGCTGATTCAAATCTAGAAAGTTAGATCTTTTATGCCCATGTTACAGGTGCAAAAACTGAGACATTAGTTACCTTGCACAATGTCACAGATGTCTCTATAATTTTGAGGACAGTCCAATCACATTTCTTTCTTCCTTTTTGGTGCTAGGTAGATAGCTTGATGGGAATGTGTTTACTAGTCCTCTGCCACATTAACTGCCACACCATAGAGTTCTTCAACTCAATTAGAGAGAAGAGCCATTTTACCTCCCCCACTCAAGACTAATGTCCTTCTGTGGCAGCAATGGAAGGCTGAGCATATATCACATAATCAGAGCTGGAAATTAGGTTATGTTAGCAATAAGCACTTACCTGAATGCTGGCTCCTATCCAAAAACATGAAGGGCAAGTCATTTTTCTAAAGTAATACCCCAGCCATGTGTCAGAAATTGTACTAGCTTTATATCTTGGTTTCATATTTTCTCTTGCATTGTATCTAGAGTGGCCTTACAGACATCTTGTCTAAAAAGAGAGTGGAATTTCTACTCATGTTGTTTTTTGCTTCCCTATATGATCTCTGGCAGGGAAAATGAGTTGTTTCTGTTTTTTGTTTTTTGTTTTTTTTATTCACACATAGAGACCAATAAAGATTTCATACCTCTTTGCAAGGCTGTTTTATGAGATTGTTACTTTAAAATGACATATTTGTATGAGTCTAGAGAAGGATGTCGAGTTTTCTAGTTCTTGAGGCCACACTACAGACCGTGCACCTTGACCACTGCCTTAATTGGATTCTCCCAGAAGCACATTCTGAGACCCGAATTCAAGTGTGTCTTAGTCTGTCCAGGCTGCCACAACAGAACACCAGAGAACTGGCTTGTAAACAACAGAAGTTTATTTCTCAGTTCTGGAGGCTGGGGAGTCCACTGTTAAGGTGTGGGCAGATTCTGGTTCTGGTGAGGATCGCAGCTGTCTTCTCACTGTGTCCTCAGGTGGCAGAAAGAACGAGGGAGCTCTCCAGGGCGTCTTCTATAAGGATACAATCCCATTCGTGAGGATGGAGCCCTCATGAACTAATCACCTACCAAAAACCCCACCTCCAAATGCCATCATTAGGGTAATCCCTGATGGTTTCAACATATTTATGTGGGGGAACACAAACATTCCGTCCATAACAAGACGCAAGTAGCTAACTTGGCAGGAGACCTTGGGAAACAGCAGCTGGAGACTCGCAGTTAGGCAGGGAAAGGGAGGAGCCAATGCAGGGAGCACCAGCTCGCAAGCCAGTTGGGGGTGGGGTACCTGGAACCTTTGTCGGAGAGGCCCCTGTCGCTGTACTCACTCTGGGGCATAGTACGTGGGGGGCGCTCCCACACCACTCTGAGGGGCAGCCACGTCTTCTCTCCCTTTCCCTGGACTTCCTGGTTACCCCTTGGTTTGGTTTCCCCAGAAGTAGACCCTGAAGCAAGGAGAGTGCAGGCAGTCTACGTGGGAGGTGATACCAGGAGACACTGGTGGGGAGAGAAGTGAGACAGCCGAGGATGGCCGCCTCCCGTAGGGGCGTTTCGCCCCCTTGAGCAAGCTGGGGAACCGATCCCTAGAGCTCTTCTCATTCTGTTTGGGCTGGAGTGTTCTTAGACGGCTGCGGTGAGGCTTTTGGGGAATCGCTAAGGTCCCTGGCAGCCTCTGCTCCTGCGCTCTTGCTGGGGAAGGTGATTCATGCTTTTGGGACAGTGCAGACTCCTCCTCGTGCATCCAGGGACCCCGCATGTGCTGTGCCTGCCCGGAAGCCGGGTGCGCCCCGGGGACATAGCCTGAGCCTCTCTCGTGCTCTACGTCCAGAGACTTTTAAACCATGTCCGGAAAGTTTGGAAAGGCAAATCTTCCTGGTCCACCTTTCTTCTTCTTCCTACACTAATGAAGACCGGAACCGTGCCACTCTCTGTGCTCCCCTATTGGCCTCCTTTGGTGAGCTTGGGACATTGGATTCCTGTGCTCAAAACAGTGGCACATGTGAGTGGCACCTAGGTGACCAGAACGCCATTCAATATGGAGTCAAAGACTCTTAATTTAGACACTGCTGTGAGCAGTGGGGATTCTCAAGGCTCCGTAACAGGTGTGGCTTTCCAAACTAACTACTGTATATTTAATCTCCAGCGCTGATGGAGAGAGAAAGAGAGCGCAATCTAAGGCGTCTTTCTTTATAAAGGGGGTGGGGAGGAAAGATAGACTTAAAAATTTATTAACATCTAATCCTGTTAAGATTTTCTCCACCATATGCCAGCACAGCAGCACATTTGAAATGTGTACTAATTACCCCTGCTGTATCCTGTGTGTACGCTTTATACGGAGCCCCTGACCTTTTCGTTAATAACTTTGCGTTATATTCATTGACCTGAAACAAATTGAATTCAGTGGCACTCACTCAAGAATTGAATTACATAGTCTTCTTAATTGGTCTCTCATTTGAATGTGAAAAAATAATGGCTTGCCACCTGTAATATGTTTCCAACAAAATGAAATTGGAATTCAAATATTTTCCCCAAGCTAGGGAAAGGTTTGGCCATGGAAATATCGATGTGGTATTATCTCCAAAAATAAAATTCTCTGAATTTTCTCTTTCATTGCCAATGGCATGAAAAATGCCTATATAGACACATCAATTAGGGAGATTCATGCACATCAGCTGGGCTAGCAAGGCTTTTCTGGGAAGTGGCCCTAGAATAGGTGGCACTCCATCTCTGTCACCAACAGTTACACTGCCTTACCCTCCTCAGCTCTTTGTATTTGGATTATGTGATTTAATATACCTCTGGCTGGCAAAATAGGGAGCGTTAAAACAGGAATATGTTAAGCATGCCAAGATATTTTCCACTGCATTTGTTAGTTTTAAGTCCTTGAGCCACGCTGTCTGTTGGCTGGAGGGGGGCAGAAATCTAATTTCAGGGGTTTAGTGATGTTCTCCTATCGACGGTTTCACAGGCAATAGATACTGCCAGCAACATTGTTCTTAACACCATTTACTCATCTCTTTCCTTGGAGGATTCTTGCAAGCGATCGAAGAGATAGGAGCTGCTGGAAATTTTTGGCTTTGCTTTCTAATTCCAGTGTGAAATTAATTGTCCCAACTGCAAAGAACTACTTGCTCCTTTACTTACTATATTTAACTTAAAAATGCAAATGTTATTAGTGGACTGATCACTGATAAGGGTGCCTTTGTGCCTGGCTTTAACCTCTATTAGTGAGGATTATGAGGATGTAGCCACATTGGCATTTTCTAAGTGTCACCGTGACAGCACTTGCTGCACAAATGCCTAGCTGTCACCGTGAGTTTTATCACTCGGTTTTTTCCCTCCGAATGTAGACTAATAAGCCCAGAAATTACAATTGCCTCCCTGCCGAATCTGTGATAGGCGGAAATAATGATATCAGTGCCCTGCTAATCTTCTTGCCTCTGCGCTTGGCACTGTCCTATTGAGTCACCTGTCACACTCCGCTTTGATGAGGCGAATTCAATCTCCCTGCTGTAATGACAATGGGGCCATTTCAATGTTTGGAAATGATTATGTGGAAGCTTCACCATGCTCTGTCTTGGCAAGCAAACCAAGGCGCTGTGTACGCCAGGAGAACAGGCTCTGGCTGTCCGGCAGGCAGGGGAGATGCTGAGTTATTAGGAAATAGATGTAGAAGTTGGCTTCATCGTGAGCCTTCTGTGGTGGCCTTCCAGGAGGGAAAGATGGGGAGGGGAAGAGGAGGAATTACTCTTGCAGAAGCATAGCCATTGGCTCATCTCTCAGTTGTCTGCACAAATTTGCCTCTAAAAGAGTTTCCCAGGACATCTGTTTTGTTCAAGGAGGCAGGGGTGGCTGGAGCATATGAATAATTACCGTGACACTGCCAACATTATTTGCTGGGGCTTTGGGCAGAGTCGTGGTGTATGGATTGTGGACATTAACCAAATCAAATTACTCTTACTCCAGGCCTACTCTATCCTTGTTCGTTGAGAGTAATACTACTGCAGAACCAAAAAAAATATGTAATTTGGAAGACATTAGGTGTTGAAGACACTAGCAACCAGAACCCACCGTTGGTGTTGACTTTTAAAACCACTTTGGAAAACCAGCAGTGTCTACTAAAGCTAGACATATACAAACCCAGATATTTTGTTCCTAGCTAGATACCCAACAGAGATACAAGTATGTACTTAATGAAAGACATGAACTAGAATGTTCATAGCAGCGTCCTTCAAGAGAGTGCCAAATTGATATTCATCCAAATGCCCATCAACAGTAGAACAGATCAGGAATTGGTTTACAGTGGAATACTATATAGCCATCAGAATGAAGGAACTGCAATTATGTGGGTGAATCTCACAAACATGATTTTGCATGAAAGAAGCCTAATGTAAAAGAGTATACATATAACAAATTCCATTTATGACAGTTCAAATGTAGGTGAAACTTCTCTGTGGTCGTGGTTGCCCTCGGTGGAGGTAAGGACTGGCAGAGGACACAAGAGGGAGTTTCTTGGGGCTGGTCATGTTCTGGTCCTTGATCTGGGTGCTGCTATTACAGTATTGCATTTGCTTTCAGAAAATGCACTGTTTTTTGTTTTGTGTACTTTTCTGTATGTACATTATACTTTCATAAAAGGTTAATACAGTAACCTGTAATACATTAATAAAAGGTTTCAGATTCCATTTAATTTAACATTTTTTAATGTAATATATGAGACACCTGCATGTTCTCCCTGCCTCAATAGCGCAAGAGTACTAAGTACAGAAAAACCACTTTGTGGCTGTACTTCACCAATGACCTGCTCTGCTTATATGGGACCTGGGAGGGGAGGGTTATTGTTGAGAACCAAGCACATTCCTCTCCCAAAGATTGGTCACTGAAAACAGGAGGGAGAAGGTACTGAGCCAGATGAACCTCCAGCATTCTTAAGCATCTTGCCAGTGTGGTCCCTGGTGGATCCCTTGACTGTGGGCAAGAGGAAGGAGAAGGTACTAGAAGTCACAGGAGTGTTGTAGCTGGTTTGCTATATGCTTTAGCAGGTGAAGCAGGTGTGACCATGCATAGGGATGAAGAATCAGACACCCGACAGCTGCCCCCAAACTCCTACAAACACAAACTCTTCCTGCTCTGCTTCAAATCATAGCTTTTCTGATGCATTTGCCAAATCAAGTCATGTGAATAAAAAATGTTCCCTTTTGGAACTACTGCTTATACATAGCTTCCCTATTTGTACAATAAAGCTCAAGAAAAGCATTTTTTATCTCTGGTAATCACATCCCAGAGGGATAGCAGCCCACAGAACATACAACCCACAGCCTCTGATCCTTCTAGAAGGGCAGCTCCCAAGCTCCCTGTTAACATGAAAAAAAAGTGTACAGAAGCAAGCCATAATTCCACAGGCAAAGTCACATGCAATTGGACTGTAATGTAAATTGCCTGGCTTGTTTCCAAAGCAAAACAGAGATGCCCCTGGCCGATTAAATAGTCTTCAAACTCACTGTCTACATTTATTTGTTCCTTCTTGCAGTCTGTTTTGTTCACCTTATCTGTCCAGATGTAGGGTTCATTTAAGTTGGTGTTCACTGGTTTATAGTTACCATAAAAGTCAACAGCATACATATTTTACTCTTGTTACACAAGACTTTTAGCAGGCTCTTGGTCTTTCTTAAACTTGGAACCAGGACAGTGTTTTTGGTTTTGTTTGTAATAATACCAATCATCATAATAGCAACAAACCTACCCAATTCTAAGTTATTTTCAAGGAAATAGAGTTTTCTACATCAGCTGAAAGAGAAGAAAGGTCTTTTAAGCTCTATGAATTTCAGTTTCTTCATCTATATAGTGAAGATAAGAAAAGTGCCTGCCCCAAAGGGTTATTGTGAGGATAAAATAAGATAGTGTGTGTAAAACACTCAGAATGTGGTCTACGGTGCACCACTCAATAAATGGTGGCTCCTAGAATGTTGATGATTATGGTGCTATTTCTTTGAGCAAAATTCATCAACAGGCTTCCATTGCCTGGAAAACAAAATCCACCCTTGACTACAGCAGTCAAAGTCCTTCAAGATCAGACCCCAACTTGCTGGACAGCCCTAAGACCTCTAACAGACTGGACCCCTCCTCATTTTCCAAAGCTGCTCTTGCTCTCTCTGCACTCCTTTTCCACAAGCATCTGTGATATAATTTCCTCCTCCATCCAGTTTAGAGCCTACAATTTCTTCAAGGCACAGTCAAGACACTCTTTCCTTCATAAACTTTTTGCTCCCTGGGGTGGATACTCAGAAGCAGACACATAGCCGGACTTCATGAGTCTTAGTTTTGTGGCAGAGCCATAGTATGACACTACTATTACCCGTGTGATCCCCTTCATTTCCCAGCCTCCCTTGTTTTGACAAAGAAAATGTGAACAGAAGCTGTGTGGACACTTCCAGTTAACGGCAGGGAAAAGCCCTTCAGTCCTTCCCTTAACCTGTCCCAGCAACCACAGAAGCCAAGTGATCCCAGAGAGGCAGTTACAAGAGGGCAGTATCTCCGTCCGCTGGGGTCCCTGAGAGAGTGGACAGCCCAAAGTGGATGCCCAAGGCTTTGTTATGGAAACCACTGAAATGCAGTAGTTTGCTGCAGCAGCTAGTTCTGATTAATACCTCCTTATCCTCCTCCACGCTCTCAGATCCCTCAGAATCCGTAACTTAGCAGGCATCATAGTGTAGCGATTGAGGGACGTGTGTGTGTGTGTGTGTGTGTGTGCACATGTACATGTACATGCACAAACTTTCCTCCCAACATAGCTGTCTCCTCCTACAATTCAGGGATCAAGCTGGCTTCATCTTGGACCCTCCCACAGTCCCTACCCTGTGTCGGAGCTAACTGGGAGCTCAGAAATACTTGGGTTTTTGTGTGTTTGTTTTTTGTTTTCTTTCAGAATATTATGGGTGTACAAATGTTTTGGTTACTTTCATACAGTTTGAGTCAAAGTTATAAGTGCGTTCATCACCCAGATAGTGTACATTGTACCCGTTAGGTATGCATTTACCCATACCCTCCTACCTGCTTGATTTCCATGGAATTTTACTACCATATGTACAGGTGAGTGTTGATCATTTAGTTCCAATTTAATAGTGAGTACACGTGGCACTTGTTTTTCCATTCTTGTGATACTTCACTTAGTAGAATGGGCTCCATGCAGGATAATACAAGAGGTGTTAGTTCACCATTGTTTTTTGTGGCTGAATAGTACTCCCTGATATACATATACCACATTTTATTAATCCACTTATGTATTGATGAGCACTTGGGTTGTTTCCACATCTTTGCAATTGTGAATTGTGCTGCTATAAACATTCAAGTGCAAGTGTCTTCTTTATAAAATGTCTTTTTTTTCCTTTGGGTAAATACGCAGTAGTGGGATTGCTGGATCAAATGGTAGGTCTACTTTTAGTTCTTTGAGGTATCTCCACACTACTTTCCACAGAGGTTGAACTAGTTTGCAGTCTTACCAACAGTGTATCAGGGTTCCTTTCTCTCTGTGTCCATGCCAATATCTGTTATTCTGGGACTTTTTCATAAAAGCCATTCCTCACTGGAGTTAGTTGATATGTCACTGTGGTTTTGATTTGCACAGAAATACTCGCTGAATTGATTGTGCATCCCTTGTTTCTGAATGAAAACAAAGTCCAAATGGATAAAAGGTGCACCTTTAAGTGAGGATATTTCCCCTGTACTTAATAGTAACATGATCATTGTCCAGTTGAGGAACATCTTCTCTTTCAACAAAAGACCCCCGAAATAACTCCCAGCTAGTTGTGTGTGTGCTGTGGCACCACAGAGTCTGGGTGCAGCCTGCAGTCCCACTGGGTTTCAGGGCTCTCTCTTCTCTCTGGAGACAGTTCCCAGCCTTGCTAGTTGAGGCATCAGTCACCAAGAACAATGATTTGTAGCAAGTTTGTGACTTTGACTAGGCAAAGGGTGGTGGTTTTTTCTGAAAGCAGGTCTCTCTTCCTTTCATTAGTGAGTCAACATGTGTTGTGGTTAAATGGGTACAGATGATGGATTTCTACCAAAGCTGAGCCCATAGCTTCATGGTGCTCTGATGCCTCAGCATGTGTAGCTGCTACCTCTTTGTGCAGATGGTGGCACAGAGAGGCATGGAATTCCCTGGAATGCAGGATGAATTTTGTACCTTCAGTTTATTTAAATCTGTTCTTTACTGCTCACAACTACTAACTTCTTTATACATAAAACAATCACCTGTAATAATGGTCATCCTTTCATTTAAACTTCCAAAAACTCAGAAAAAGAATGTTTCAGGTTCTTTAGAGAGCCCCATTCTAGGTTGATTATTTTGTCTGGCTTGACAAAGGAACAAATGAAAAATTAAAGAGAGTGAGCCCCCATTTGATTGACTTGATTGTGAATTTATTTATTAGTTTATTGAGTATGAAATGTCCAATTTTCTTAAGTACTAAGTTTGACAGTTGATATCTCTGACATTTCACTTTGACACTTCTTGTTTTATGTTTATTGTGAAGGTACATACTCAGTCTTGCAAACACACATTTTGGCTTATGATTATCTGTCAAATATTTTTTTAGAGCAATTTTTGTGAAAACATGGATAGTCAAAAATTCGTGTTATTTTTGAATATGAGTTCCATTGTGGAACAAAAGCAGAATAGACAGCTTAAAATATCAACAAAGTGTTTGGGAAGGATGTAGCTAGTGAACACATAGCACGTTGATGGCTTGAGAAGTTCCATTCTGGTGATTTTAATCTTGAAAATGAGCCACATGGGTGACCTGATGCCAAGGTGGATAATGATGAGCTGAAATCTGTAGTGGAAGCGAATCCATCTTAATCTATGCATGCGTTAGCAGCAAGGTTTGACATTACTATTCCGATAATATTGGACCATTTGGAAAAAATTGGCAAGGTCAAGAAGCTGGATAGATGGGTTCTGCATAAAGCATCAGCAGAAAAATCATCGGGAAGCTTGCCTTTTTGCTGTGATGATACAAAGGTGAACCATTTCTACACCATATTGTTATATGTGATGAAAAATGGATTCTTTTTGACAATCGCAAGCATCTGGCACAATGGTTGGATAAAGATGGAGTGCCGAAACACAGTCCAAGACTGAATGTTCATCACAAAAAGCTAAGGGTGTGTGTTCGGTGGTCCAGTGCTGGTATTATCCACTACAACTTGGTGAAACTTGGTCAATCCATTACAGCAGATGTCTACTACAACCAATTAGATGAAATGATGAAGATGCTTGTGATTAAACAGCCAAGACTGGTCAACAGAGACAAGCCAATCCTCTTGCGAGACAACGCTGGACCATATGTTGCACAAACAACGTTGCTCAAACTACAGAGGCTGGACTTGGAAACTCTCTGTCATCCACTATATTTACCAGACTTTGCACCAACTGACTACCGCTTCTTCCAGGCTTTGGACCACTTCTTGCAAGGAAAGATATTCAATTCTCAACAAGCTGTGGAAGACGCCTTTCATGATTTCATCACCACTCGCTCTCCACGCTTCTTCACTACTGGCATGAACAAGCTACTGTTAAGATGACAAAACTTTTTCAATAGTTTAGGCACCAACTTTGATTAATTGTAACTGCTTCTTGTTTGAGATATAATAAACTGCTCTTTTGATTTGAAATTGGACATTTCATATTTAATGACCTAATATTTGGTGGACAAACTGTCTGTGAATCCAGCTATAATCTTGGTCTGACAGGCCCCTAAAGGAAACAAAACACCAATCTGGACTTCAATTTGGTTTGAACAAGACACTAAGAAAAGGTATTATATATCTTAGAGAGAAAAATAAGTGGAACAAATAAACAAAAAATGATGTTCTGCAGGGGAACTTAAATTTCCAGATATCATTAAAACACTCAAACAGAAGAAACAAGCACTACTGAAGACTGAGTCATTTTGGTACTTAGCAAAGTACCAAAATGGAAAATACATTTTGGGCAGGGGAGGAGAATAGTACAGAGTCAATTCAGAAATGGAAAAGGTGTTCCCTAGCAGGTTCAGACAAAGGTCTATTGTTTGCAGGCTTCTGAACACACAGAGACCTTTGCAGAGAATAGCTGTGGTGAGAATAAAGAATGTCAACAGTGTCCTTGGAAATGTTCATGCTTCCAAAGGGATGATGCTGGGAGGCTGCTCCTGCACAGACATTTATTCCAGGTGAACCTGTCTCACTGCTGAGGGATATAGCCCAGCTTGGGGTTTGTAAATGGGTTCCAAAGGGAGTTCCAGAGAGTATCTGGAGAAAACAATGGCTCCTGGGACAAACCGCAAGTTCAAGAGGTACAAACCAAAGCATCGTTTGCTACAAGAGGAAGATTCCAAGTCTTTGCAGACTGGAGACTACTGCAAACCAACCAGCATGATGGCCAAGTTAGCAGGTTTCTCTGAACAGAGTGTCTATGAAGCTTCTACTTCTTAAAAAAAGTTCATAAGCGATTCATGAACATTGTAGATAAGATAGAAATTGTAGGTATCTGAAAAGGCAAGAGAGCTCACTCCTACTCTATTCATAAGCTAATGAAGACTTCTTTTGAGCCTTATTTTGTGCATCATATAAGAAGCTGGAATCTTAATAGTAAACATGTGCCAGATGATCACGGGTTCTCAGTCATCAACCAAACGTATGCCTATTTTCGGAGGCATCAATTTTGATATCCCTCTTCATATTTCCAGAGACTTGGGAGCAACCATAAGGGCTCCTAGAGAAAGCTTTTAAGTGTACTTAATAGCTCCTTACTGCAGAGTAGGTTTAGCATACACCCTTCAAAAGTTAATGACCCTACTAATGTGTCATCAGCACACCCTGTCTGGCTCTCTGACCCTCTTTAGGTGCTCAGGATACTCGGAGCTTGAGCAGAGAAGATAGTGAGGAGTGGTTTAGCAGATAAATGAATGCATAGCACATTTTTCTGTTATTTGGGCACACTTTTTAGTATTATAATATATGTAAGCATGTCTGTTTTAAATGAGTTTTGTCTATTTTGAAATCTTGAGTCATCTTAAAAAGAAATTCTCTCTTGTTCCTTTTCAGAGGAAGTTTACAAACATGTATACACAGCTTATAAAGCAAGGGCATTTTCTACTCTAAGAACAACAGCTGTCTTAGGCCAGGTTCTCCAGAAGCAGACCCTGAGACTGCGATTCCTAAGCTAGTGTTATTTTTTTATTATTTTTTTATTTTTATTTTTATTTTTTTTTTGAGACAGAGTCTTACTCTGCTGCCCGGGCTAGAGTGAGTGCCGTGGCATCAGCCTAGCTCACAGCAACCTCAAACTCCTGGACTCCAGCAATCCTACTGCCTCAGCCTCCCATAGTGTTATTTTTTTTTTTAAGGAAGTGCTCCCAGGGAAGACAGGGAAGGGACTGGAGAGGCTAAAAGGGAAGGAGAGAAAGCCAAGCAAGAGTGTGAGCTT
>CAUYRT010077290.1:0-18327 GCA_963574885.1 Lepilemur ruficaudatus
GTCAGGAGTTCGAGACTGGCCTGAGCAAGAGTGAGATCCCGTCTCCACCAAAAAGAAAAGGAAGAAAAAAAACACAGCCAGGTATTGCAGCACATGAGCCTATAGTCCCAGCTACCAGGGAGGCTGAGGCAGGATGTTGTAGAGCCCAGGAGTCAGAGCTTGCAGTGACAATGGCACCACTGCACTCTACCCAGGGCAGCGAGATGAGACTCTGTCTCAACAAAAACAAACCACGCAACTGAGCACCCCTCCTCACAACCCCCTACCCCTTCATTAAAAAAAAATGTTAAATTAAGAAACCATCGGTCAAGTTCACACCTGTCGCTTCAGCTGAACCCAGGTACCTTTCTCCTTGGCTTCCTTCTTTTTCTGATCATTTTCCTTCACGCGTTTCAGGAAGCTATCTCGGCTCTTAGAGTGCTTAATGTGCTCAATACGCACATTAATCCTCTTGGCAAGAATCTTGCCCCTGGAGAGCAGAAATTCTTTTAAGTGCTTCATCAAAATATAACAAAAGTGCAAAAAACTTTTTTGGCACTATCACTTATTAAATAAATCATGAACCTTTTACCCAGATAGGATAAATCAACAAGGTGGTAGCCTGATTACTTAATTTATGATCAATTATTAATCTTACTGGAAGAGGTCTTGAGGACATTCCTACTTTTAAGCTCTGTTCTGATGAGATGATACCTTTTGAAACAACAGTAATTTAACCAAAATCAGATCACTAATAAAATGTATATATATAAAATGTAATTATAATATGAAAACTGCTTAATATCATATTGTCTAAGACTTTGCAGTAAGTCTATTTCCATTTGTTTCCTTTGACAGGATACAAGACAAACACCAGTTTGCCTGAGTTTTAAAAGGATATTTCCTTTGCCCCACTTGAATGACCAATAAAGACATAAGTCCAATTGGCAAAGTGAAAAGGGGGTACAAGGGAATACCAACTAGCCACAAAGAACTACAACATTACTTACTTTACTTGTTTATTTACAACAATTCCAACAGCATGCTGGGTAACATTGTAGACTCTTCCAGTTTTGCCGTGATAACATTTGTGGGGCATGCCTTTTTGAACAGTACCCATTCCCTGTTAAAAAGACAAACGTTATATTAGCATTTCTCCTTCCTTTAAAACTCTTCCATTAAACTAAGATATTCTAAGATTTCTTTTAAATGGCAACTCAAGAGCTTTCAGAGCCGGTGAAATGTGTTTTTCACTTCGCTTCAAGCAATCAAAAAGACAATCATCATTAAGCTCTAGAGTGCTAGAACACACTGAACTTCTATACTACATTAAACCCAACGTCTCTAACTTCCGTAGTGTTATTTTCCCAATGTTATAATTTACCTTGATGTCTACAATATCACCTTTCTTGTAGATTCGCATATATGTGGCCAAAGGAACAACTCCTGCAAAATAAATAAAAAAGTTCGGTTTTGTGCCAACATCTAGAGCAAAAGAAATGCAACTAGCTTTCAACACATGCACCGCCTTTGATGGCTACGTACATTTTAAAATCTTGTTAATAGACAATTTCTCCTGAAAGCAGAATCAGTCTACTAAATCACACATCTCTACCAAAGTTTAATCCTGCACTGATATTTAGTTACAAAACTACATTAAATTTCTGCTTGATGTATTAATAAAACACAAATGCGTGCGCCATGCTTGCTCAAGGAGGGTAGACCTACTTACCATGTTTTCTAAAAGGCCTAGAGAACATGTATCGGGTGCCTCTCCTCTTTCCCTTTGTGTTCGTCATTTTGGCAAATTACTGAAACCAGAAAGTGTGACAGTCAAATACAACTGAAAATTGCCATTTGCTCCTTTAAACAGAAAACCAGCAATTTTAAATGTCTGCATTTCAATAGCAATGTGAGAATTAGGAAATAATCTAAAAATCTGAATCACCAATTATTTCTTTAAAAGGCAAAAGCCCACCATTTTAGCAAGTAAGTTCATGGCAAAAACTGCCAAATTCTTCTGGATATGACAATCCAAACCAGTATATTTTTCCTAATTAGTACATAAAAACACAACAGGAATTCTACCACACTGTATCTGTAAAACCCAGTCTAGAACGCCAAGGGCACTGGGATTACCAACTAGATGATAATTTATTGGAGAACAGAGTAAAACTGTCTTACATTTTTATGTGGTATGTTAAATACCTTTTTTTATCAGCTGAATTTTCTGATAGTGAATCATCTATTTAACTACCAAAAATATCTCAATTCATACCTATTTACTAGGAGATGTATATAGGATAGGAGGGGGAAACCCAGGCTTTATAATCATTGACCTAAATGACACACTTGCTGGGGGACCCACATTTAAGCTCTCATCTTCATATGTAAAATGGAGTCAACACTTTTATAACTGAGGTAGTGTCTACAAAGAACTTAGCAATTCTTGGCACATGTAAAGCGCTCGATAGTATCTAGGAGCTAATTATCATCTAAAAGTTCACCTATCCATACTTAGAACTGAATATTTCCTGTGTTTCCCAAAAGGTCCAATTATTTTTTATAGCTCTCTGGTAATCCAAGGGCAAAAGTGCCACTCCTGGCCCTTAGTCCTACCATTAAGGCAAAATATACCATTCAGGCCTAACTTGTTGAGCTTTCTAACATAAATTGCTCTCTTAACCAGCTTTAAAGAATGACTACTAAAGTACCTTATTCATAAAATTTGTGCAGCAATAAGACATAAGAATGTTTTAACTAGCCCACCAAAACCACACTATTGTTACAATGGGCAAATACTTTACTTTAAAAAGACAACTTAGCAAACATTAAGTATCACAAACTTGTGTTAAGTTTGTAAACAAGGAGTGATGCTCTGCAGATTCGAGTCACTTTGTGGAAGTGGCAGACTAGTAATGTCCATGCCCCTCCACTAGACCCATTTTCCTGAGTTAAAAAAAAAAATTCCATCTAGATCCCATACCCGTATAACTGAGTATGTTTTTCAAAACAATTCTTAATGTGGGAAGAAATGACGTTTTAGAGTCTATACCGGTACCAAAAACTATACCAACGAGGATCCACTATGGGGTGCAACCTGCAGTTTGCTCAGCTCTGTTAGCTGGCTGCTAATACCCAAACTGAACTAAAAGATAAGCAACTACGGAGAAAGCGTTCCTTAAATAACTTATTTCCTGAACTTCCAAACCAGACACGCAGCTGTTCCGGAGTCCCTTTACTCAAGTAACACACGCTGCCCTGGAGTTCGCATAACAATTACCTCCTCTTGGAGAACGCCGGTGTTGTAACCTTGCAAGTTTATTCTCCCTTTGTTCAATCGCCACGGGGGCCAACATTAAAACCCATTCCTACTCCCCATTAAGTCTCTGCCCGACAACATCGCAAGGTTAGGGGTAAAGAAGCCACGGCGAAAGGAGTTCCAAAGGCATCAGGCCACGCGACCCCACACAGCCTAACCCAGAGGTCCACCCACGATACCGGGGCTGAAGCCGTGGGGACAGAGGACGAAAACGAAGTCTTCTCCAAATTAACCCTGATCGCCTCACCCCCAGGGACTCGGCCCTGGCTCCCCTGCAGAGACGCGGCCTCGCGGTCCGGCCCTCAGGCCCCGGCCCAGGCCCGACCCAGCGCACGCTGTTCGCCGCCTGGCGGGACATGGCTCCACCCACCCACTCCAGCGGGCCCCAGACAGGTTAGACGGTCTCTCCACGGCCCCAGCGCACAACCTCAGCAGCCACAAGGCTGCGGTTCGAGCGTGCCCAACGCGGGGCCCCGGGAGCCACGCGCGGCCCCTACCTGGAAGATGGCGGCTCCGGCCGAAAGGAAGGGGGCGGGGCCGCGGCGCGCGCCTTACAAGGGCCTGCGGGCTGCCCACGGCGCCGCCTGAAGGAAAGACGCCGGCGCTGCCGGCTGCGAAGAGACTCTTCTCTAGGGAAGAGGATGGTCCCGGAAAACAAGAAGAGTCTGTGAGGATACTTTGCTTTCTTGAGACAGTGAGGCCGTCAGTCAACACAAGCTGGCATTCGTTTCGTGTCGGACAGCCTGGAGAGGGGCCTTCAAGGACGCCACAAAGGACGCCGGCGTCCCGAGCGTGCCGACGTGCTTCCTTGCGTCACCACCTGCGCCGGAAACGGGCCTGTGTCTGCGTCTCCCGACGGACGACGCGGCTGGTGCCCGGGCGTCAGTGCTTTTTAAAGTGCTCCTGGCTGGGGTGTGTTTGCAGAGATGATTGCGTGGGCACGGAAGTCAGACTGTAGTGGAGTGGACGTCTAGTTTGTATGTCTTTAAAAAAAAGTTTTTTTCCTTACCCGTCTAAATATACTCACCTGCTGGTTTGTGCGCAAATAGTAAAACTACTTTGGAAAGCAATTTCTCGAAATCTAGTAAAACTAAAGAATTTCCAAATACTAAACCCCAGCTTTCCTCTCTGAAGTCATGTCTCCTGTAGAAGCTCTGCTGTGTGGGCAAGGATGTGCATGATAGCACTGTGGGTGGAAGCAAAAAATTAGAAACGTCCGTCGATAAGGGACTGAATACATTACCGGAATGTTAGTAGGATGGAGTATTATATGCCAGTAAAACCAGCCTGAACTAAGAAATACGATGGGACAAAAAGGGGAAGATGCAGAAAAATAGTATGACAATTCATACACGTACAATTAAAGCATGTAAAACAGTGGTATGTATTGCTTAGGTGTATATTTATACGTAGTCAAGAAATACAAGGGAATGAAAAATTTAGACTGGTAAGGAAGGGACAGTAAAGGGAGACATTAACTGGATTGACCATTATTAAGCTGGGTGTTGAATATATAGGTGGCCATTGTTTTATTCATTACATCTTTTAAAATAGGTACTTTCTTGATAAGTTTTATCTGTTAAGGTTGTTTTAGACTTATTTTTAAATTTGAGAAAATACTCCAGAAAATGTATATATACCCAGTATCCAGTTTCCTCTATTGTTAACGTCAACATCTTACACTACTAGTATGGTAAATTTGTTGGACTTAATGAACCAGTATTATCAACTAAAGTCCATATTTTATTTAGATTTCCTTAGCTTTTTACCTAATATCCTTTTTCTGTTTCAGGATTCCATTCAGGATATCGTGTTACACTTAGTTATCATGTTGCCATGTGTGCCTGCCTCTTGGCTGTGGTAGTTTCTCCGAATTTCCTTATTTTTGACAACCTAGACAGTTTTAAGGAGTACTGGTCAGACATTTTGTAGGGTGCCCTAATATTGGAATTTGATGTTTTTCTCATGACTGTATTATTTTAGAATGCATTTTTTAAAAAATAAGCCAAGTGACATAAAAACCTTATCTGACTGAATATAAATGTTATCCCATTGTTTTTGAAATTTTCATTTCTTGCTCTCCTGATGCATCTGGAGCTTGAAATTTCTGAGAACTACATCAGCTCCAAATTTTTGAATTTATACGTTCTGTGACCCTTTATACGTTCTGTGAATTTATACGTTCTTCAGCCCTTAAGTCACTTGCTCAATAACTTGAAGAGGAATAGGATTCTGTCTTTATTCCTTCATTACACTGACTCCTCCATGTTCACTGTAGCTGCTAGCCCCCTTTAGCTTCTATATTTATCTTTATTCAACTAAAATTTCTGTATTTCATCATCATAATCACTCCTTTTCCACTACCTCACGTCACTTTTTCTTTCATATCCCTCCCTTAGCACATACACAGACTTGGGTAAATGCGACCATCCGTTGTCTCCATGACACTGTCTCTACAGCTGAGCATTGTTGAAGAAAATCTTGTGAACAGACTAACTGGTGTGACTACAAATCACAAACTCTTCATCCCTGGGGTGTACTTTTGCACTCAGACATGTTTTCTTCCATCTATAGAGTGTTTTGTAAATGAAGATATATTACACTTTTAAAAAATCCAAATTTCTGGCTTCTCTTGAAAAATCAGGAGATTTGGCAACAGGGCTATCAGTCTTTTTTTTTTTTAAGAGACGGGATTTTGCTCTGTCACCTAGGCTTGAGTGAAGTGGCCTGATCACAGCTCACTGTAACCTCCTACTCCTGGGCTCAAGTAGTCCCCCCACCTCAGCCTCCCAAGTAGTTAGGATGAGAGGCACCCAGCACTGCACCCAGCTAATTTTTTTTTTTTTTTTTAAGACGTGGTCTTGCTATGTTGCCCAGGCTGGTTTAGAATTCCTGGCCTCAAACAATCCTCCTTCCTCCCAAAGTGCTGAGATTACAGGTGTGAGCCACTGTGCCTGACACTCTTGATGGCAATCCAGTGGCTGCCCCTTTAGATGGGGCATGTATTCTTGAGTTCCTTGTTCACTCAGCCTGCTTCAGTTATTTACCTGCCTGGCCCCTGTAGGCATTTGGGTTTCTAACCCCTGCCATACATTCACGATCAGTCATTCTCAAATGAGTACTCCGTACAGTTAGACGCTTGAACAACACAGGTTTGAACGGTGTGGGTCGACTTACATGCAGATGGAAAATACATTATTTGGGGGATGTGAAACTGTACTATGGAGGAGGGCTGACTTTTCATATGTGAGGTTCCACAGAGCCCACTGCAGGACTTGAATATGCAAAGATTTTGGTACACATGGGGGTGGAAAGCTAGAACCAGTCCCCCACGTATATCAAGGGATAACGCCAGTGTTTAGCATCCTCATGGTGGTTCAAAAGTTAATGTGCTTACCTACTCTCTTTAAAGGTTATTTCACATCACTCCTTTGATTGTCAGATCTTCCATCCCTTCTCCCTACCTTTCTTTTAGCTGATGACTGCTGTAGTTTTTCAGTACAAACATGATCTGATCTTTCCACCCAAAGCCCACAGCCCTCCCCTTCTGGCTGTGTTTGGCCTCATATTCCTTTACAACTACTGCCCCATAGTTTAATTTTTCTTCTGTCATACTAAGAGTCATATGAAATTACTGGTTTTGTACATCAAAAACTGCCAAATTTCAGCAGTGTCGTACGGTTTAACCAAATATCTAAACACTGTCATCTCTTGCTCATCTCCCAGTCTGTTTTCAGTATAATCTGATTTCTTTTCCAGTCACACCGTTAAAACTGCTCTTATCAAGACGTCAGTTGCTTCCATGTTGCCAAAACTAAAAGGCATTTCCTGTTCTTGTCTTTCTTGATCTCTCAGAAGCATTGGACTCTGTTGGCCACTTCCTCCTCTTTGAAACATTACTCTTCCCCGATCACTCCAGTCTATTTTACTGGTTTTCCCTCCTCTCTCTCTGTCCCCTAGAGAATAGATTTCTTTGGGTCTTGGAACTAGTCCCCTGCTCTTCTGTTTCTACACTGTCTTACGTAATTTCATTTACTCCCATAATTTTAAATTTCATCTCTATGCTGCTTAATACTAGATTTATTTCTTTAACTCCAGCCTTTCCTCAGAACTTCTATTTAACTTGACATCTATTCTTGGATGCCCCTTACCATCTCAAAATTAACATGTTTAAAGTAAAACTTTTGATTTTCACCCCATAGCCTGTTTCTGCTGTAGTGTTTCCCATGTCAGTAAATAACATAAGCAAGAAGCCTTGGATTCATCTTTAAGTTTTCCATTATCCCCTTCATATCAAATCTATCAGCAAGTTTTGTTCCAGTTCCACTTGTAAAACGTATCTCCAGTTGGCCTACCTCTTTCCATCTCTTGGGCCACCACCACTGGCGTCTCACATTCTGAACTACAGCAATGGCGTCTTTATGGTCACTTTTTTCTCACCTGCCCCTGCTCTATGTCCATTTTCTACATGGTAGCCAGAGTGATCTTTCAAAAATGTTAACTTGATTATTGAAAAACATTTCGTGAAGAATAATTATATAAAATAATCTTTTTCCATCAAACCTTGATCTGAGATTCTGAGAAGCAGCAAAACGAACAACATAAAATATATTTTTTAATCGAGCAAGGCAAAGATTGTGCTCTTCCAAAATCTGATTCTTTACCTGAAAATAGTGAAGCATAAATAGGCTTGTAAACATGTGATCTGACATTCAGATCAAATCTTAACCCATCAGCCCAGGTCCTCATTGTCCACATTCAAGTTTTTCTGTTCCCAAATCCTGCTTTTTTGTTCCAACTTTGAAAAGGTCTTCAACTGCCCTAGACTGTAAGGCCAGTGCAACCGGAGGCAGAACCTAATCAAATACCAGAAATATTCAGACAGGAAATGTGTTGAAGTGATGAGGACAGTTGAAGAAGTCATTGTAGTGGTTTAGGGAGGCCCGATTATGTTTAAGGAATAAAACACAATTTGGAAATGTAGGCACAGATACAATGTTAGACCTTTGAAGTAGGGAGAAGCACCTAGTAGATTCTTAGGACTTGTAATAAATTCTAGGAGATCAGTTGGTCAGTTGGAGTCAGCAGTGTTCACACCTAATAATTATGTTAGTTTTTCCAAGTAACATCATCACCTGGAGCTATGCACCTATCTTCCTGACAAAGTTACTTTTGTATTTGTAAAGAAGGAAGGAAGAGGTTCAACCTCTGATCCCACACACTTGCTTCATAGTGATTGAGATGAGGGCTGACGAGCCCTTGAACTTCCGTTGTCAGCCCCGATTGATTATTGATTATGGCTACACACACCTGCGTTGAGAAGGTTCTAAGGCTAATTTCAGGCTCACTGAAAGTTAAAGACTGTTAATACTTGATGTGCTCACTGGGAAGGAAAGCACTTCTACCTGCTGTATTTTCGTCACCTCTGATTTAGAAAACTGGCAGGAGAAGAAATACTTTTACTCAGAGAGGCAAGGGCCTGTACAGAAATGGAAACTGGCTAGGAGAAGATATGGGGAACATGACTTGTATGGGGGAACTCTGGAAGAACGGGGTCTCTGTATCAAAGCTAGTAATAAAGAGGATATCTTTTTCTACCCTGGGAAAAAAGCAAGAGTTTTGGGGCCAGACAGACTAGCTTCCGACTCTGTTCTGTTACTGCTCTAAGCTTCTGTTTCTTTGCCTTTAAAATGGAGGCACAAATCCAAGAGGGGCTTGGATTTATAATACCACAAGAGATAATGAATGTAGAACATCTTTTCCATTTTGTCCAGTACCTGGCATCTGGTAGCTACAAAGCACATCAAATTCCTTTCTCTCCTCTACAGCTTGTCTTCTCCTGGTCCAGGTGTTCTCAAAGTCTGGTCTGTGGAGCCCTGGGTGTCTCTGAGACTCTTGCAGCGAAAACTATTTTTATAATCTATTCAAATTATAGTTATAAAACTATAGTTATATAGTTATATAGTTATATAGTTATATATATAGTTTTATATATATATAAATTATAGTTATAAAAACTATTTTTATAATCAAAACTTTTTATAATCATGCTAAGACGTTATTCGCCATTAATCTCCACTGTTGCGTACAAATCTTTTTAATGTGTAATGTGTGGCAAAGTGGGAAGTACGCATACAGCACTTGCGCTTCCGAATCAGTATGATGGTTGCTGGAGGGAAAGCACTTTGCTGTTGTTTGAGTTCAGAGCTGAACTAACCATCACTTTATTCCATTGAACACTTTTTACACGAAAGAACAACAAATTGTGGTTATTCAGACTTAGGTATTTAGCAGACATTGCTAAAAAATGAACTAAACAGGACTGCCACTTCAGTGAAAATAACTGATAATGTTTGTTGCCAATCAAAATTTGAGGTTTTAAGTAAAAATTAGAATTTAGGAAGACATATTCACCACTGTGAGCTTGATAGCTCCCCAAAATTTAGATATCGTACTTCCTGATGAGATCAGTGGTGATAGTAACAAATGTGTTTTATATTGTATAATGAAATGTGTCAACATTTAGATGATTTGCATAACTGAGTGAGCCATATTTTCCAAATGACCAATACATAATATTACAAAATAATGAATGGGAAAGCATCCATTTGAAGTATAAGATAGACCAATAGATTTTAATGTAACAGAGTATGAACACTTCATTGCTAGGGTTTCAGATTTCACATTGCAACTAATCTTTAAAAAAATCTACCACTTGAGTGTTGGGGTAGTATCAAATACGAATAGCCGCAATTATTTGAAAAGGTTATTAAATTATCCTTCTCTTTTATTTATTATTTAATTTTTAGAGATGGGATCTCACTATGTTGCCCAGGCTAGACTCAAACTCCTGAGCTGAAGATATCCTTTTGTCTCAGCCTCCCTAGTAGCTGGGATTATAGGCCCATACCATCATGCCAGGCTTTCTCCCTTTCATAATAAATCTCATCTCCTGCGTCTCCCCCTCTTGATCACTTGACCGCAGCCACACAGATTTCCTTTCTGTTCCTCAGATGCTCCCACCACGCTCCCCTCTTGGACTCTTTTATTTGCTGTTCCCTCTACCCAGAGTGTTCTTAACCCAGTTATCTGCATGGCTCTTTCGCTCCTCCATGTTTTGTTCAAATGTCATCTGCTCGATGAGACCTTCCCTGACCAGTCTATTTAAAAATGTAACTCACCTGCCTACAAGACTTCTCATCTCCCTTTCCTGCTTTACTTTTTTACCATGTTTTACTTATTTGTTTATTGTCAGTCTCCCCTGACTGTCATTTTGCTCCATAAGACCAGGGGTTTTATCTGTTTTGTTATAACTGCTTCTCTAGAGTCTAAACAATGCTTAGCATATAGTTGGTACTCAGTAAATATTTTTGAATAAGGAAAAAAAGGGGGGGGGGCAGAATCCCGAAACCAAAAGAGCTTCAGAAGGAGGCCCCACTTCTGCTGCTGCTGGCTACACTTTGACTCTCCCAGAAGAAAACCAGGGATGTCACTGGAAGTTCCTGAAGTAATCTCCTTTTTTTTTTTTTTTTTTTTTTTTTAGCAAACATCGACTATTATACTATTTGGGTGAGTCCCAGACCAAAATATGCACGTTTCTATAGTGATCTTGCTTCTACAAGGTTTTCCAGGAACATGGACTCATGAGATTATTTCTATTTTGCTTCGTGAATTCTGGACAAGTCATAGTACAATTTTGCTGAATTGCCTCAAACTGAGGGTCTTGGATTATTTAATTTGTCCCGTAACTATGCTGATTTTGCTTCCCTGATACTCTGTCATGTCTTTAGATTTCTAGTGAAATGGTTTTTGGGAAAATCAGATAAGGAACTAGCACTTGGTTATACTTGTTAAAATTTATTTCAGGCATACTTTAAATTAAAAACCCACAAAAGTTTTCTCAAAATACTGTTCCTGGTTGTCAAATGAAATAGGTGAGCAATTAGGCTTCTGTCCGATGAGTAGATTAAGAAAATTTCTGCTGACTGGTACAGGTCCTTTCTCCACTTCTGAGCTATCATTCAGGTTCTTGGCTGTCCTCTGATGGAATAAGAAGAATCTGTGGTTGAAATATTTTGACGACAGCACTTGCTGACAAAAGACTGAAACCTTTTTAGCCATTAGAAAAATTGCTCTGGCTAAAGTTTCATGTATGCCAGGAATTTTTGAAATAGAATTTTTTTTGGAAAACTGACAATACTTTAACCATTATAATGAACCACAATGCCATTAAAACATTGCTGCAAAATAGTTGATATAAAATGCTTTTAAAAATTTTAGCACTGGGATTTGTAGCTGAAGCATAAAATGTAATGCAAAGAACATTTGTCAGGCATTAGTTTAATGCTGCTAATTTGCACTGAGCCTTCAAATTCTATAGTTGCAATTCCACTGCCAACTATTTTTTTAAACTAGTTGTCAAATACTTGGGATGCTTAAAATTTGATATCTGTAGTATAGTTCTCCCTAGGTATATGAGGGAGGATTGGTTCCAGGGCCCCTTTAAATGCCAAAATCTGCAGATGCTCAAGTCCCTTATATAAAATGGCACAGTATAACTTACACACATCCTCCATATACTTTAAATCATGTCTACGTTACTTATAATACCTAGTACTATGTAAATACTATGTAAATAGTTGTTCTGTTATCTTTTATTTATATTATTTTTTACCATTGTATTGATATTTTTTATTATTTTTTTCCAAATATTTTCCATCCGAGCTTGATTGAAGCCACAGATATGAAACCCGCAGATATGGAGAGCTGACTGTACTTGGAAGCTGACTTATGTACATGAGATTGGCAAGGTTCAATTTAAATTGTTTGCTAGAATTCTATTTAGTTTTAGTTGATCTAGGAGAAGATTCTTGAAACTGGGAAGTAAATTGGATAGGGAACCTCTAGGGGCAGTGGTCTGCTTACTTTGGCATAACGAATTTCAGAAAGTCATACTGTAAATTTCATAAGGGCAGGGACTTTGTCATTACAGGCTTACCACTTTATATCCAGTGTTTAGCATACAGCAAATGATCAAAAAATAGTTAAAAAGAGAAAAAAAGGATGGAAATGGAAGAAAGCAACAAGCTGACCCAACTGGATCTGTGTTGGTACAGGTAATTCTAATAGCAATAACAGAAATTTAAGAAAATGATTATTCACAGTTGCAGAGTCTTACAGCGACAGAAAGAATTAGCAGTTGGGGTCCACTTGAGATTACCCATTGAATCTGATTTAGTCTGCTGGCCAGCCTCCTAGTTTCCTCAAGCAGGGCTCAGGGCATTCATTTATTCATGAAGGTGACATCTATTGGTCATCCACTACACGACAGGTACTGTGCTGGAGGTACATGGGAATAAAACAGACAGAAATCCCCATGCTCTTAAAGTTTACATTCTAGTGAGAAAGAAAAGATAGGTAATAAACAATACATCATTTATGTGATTATATTACAGTGTATACAGGCAGATGGAGACAAGTGCTATGGAGACAAAAATCAAGAAAGGGGCAAGAGGAGACATTACAATTTAAAATAGAGTGGTCAGAGAAGCCCTCGCCGAGATGGGCATTTGAGCAAAGAGCAGGGAGCCATGCAGGTGCCTGAGGGAAGAGCATTTCAAACAGAGAACAAATGCAAAGGTCCTGTGGACAAAGGACACGTCTGATATGCCTACCATGGGGCCAAGGGCCGGGTTGGAGGAGGAGGAGGAGCCCTGGGAGTGCAGTATGAGGTGGTGGGGCGTACTTTGTGGGAACTTTAGGCACTGCAGGTACTTTGGATTTTATTGTGAGTGAGCTGGAAAGTAGAGGGTTTTGAAGAGGAGTGACATAATCCTACTTATTTTTGTAAAAGGTCACTTTGGGGTTACTGTTAAAAGTAAACAGAAGGTAATTAAGGGAAGAAATAGAAAATTCAACAATAACAGTTGTAGACTTTAATACTCTGCTCTCAAAAGTGGATAAAACCCAGACAGAAAAGTAGCAAGAATATAGAACACTTGAACCACACTGCCAACTCATTAGACCAACTAATGTCTATACAACAGTCTAATGACAATAGCAGAATTGACATCTCAAGCGCACATGGAACGTTCTCCAGGATCGACCTTATACAAGCCCATAAAACAAGCCTCAAAAAATGTTAAAAGAAGGCCGGGCGCGGTGGCTCACGCCTGTAATCCTAGCACTCTGGGAGACTGAGGCGGGCGGATCGCTCAAGGTCAGGAGTTCAAAACCAGCCTGAGCAAGATCGAGACCCTGTCTTTTTTTTTTTTTTTTTGAGACAGAGTCTCACTCTGTTGCCCGGGCTAGAGTGCCGTGGTGTCAGCCTAGCTCACAGCAACCTCACACTCCTGGGCTCAAGTGATCCTTCTGCCTCAGCCTCCTGAGTAGCTGGGACTACAGGCATGCGCCCCCATGCCCGGCTAATTTTTTCTATATATAGTTGCCCAATTAATTTATTTCTATTATTACTAGAGACGGGGTCTCGCTCTTGCTTAGGCTGGTCTTGAACTCCTGACCTTGAGCGATCCACCCGCCTCAGTCTCCCAGAGTGCTAGGATTACAGGCGTGAGCCACCGCGCCCGGCGGAGACCCTGTCTTTACTAAAAATAGAAAGAAATAAGCTGGACAACTAAAAATATATAGAAAAAAATTAGCCGGGCATGGTGGCACATGCCCGTAGTCCCAGCTACTCGGGAGGCTGAGGTAGGAGGATCGCTTGGGCACTCTAGCCCGGACAACAGAGTGAGACTCTGTCTCAAAAAAAAAAAAAAAAAATTTAATTAAAAAAATTTTTTAAACAGCCCCACCTCTGAATACTGCCACATTGGGGATTAAGTTTCAACATGAGTTTTGAAGGGGACAAATATTTCAAATGATAGCAACACGAGAGCTTTTCAAAGCCTTCTTCCCTGAAATACGTCCATCTCTTTCTCCCATGCTTTGTCGTCTTTCTATTGCCTGTCCAGCTGTTATCCTTCGCCACAGGCTGCCACAGCTAATACATTTGCCTTTAAATATTTTTGATAAGCATCACCCTGGAAGTGGCCTCAACTCTGGGGACACTCCAAGGCAGGTGAAACAAAGGTAAGTCCTGGAGCAGATCCTTCAGGAAGTTACCATGTGGGTGAAAGCACAGAAGCACAAGTCATTGAGAGTAAGGTCTGTATTGGTCCCTCCGGCATCAGCAACCTGCACCAGAGAAGTGGGCTTCTGTCTCAAGTCCATAGCTGAGTTGGCAGTGGTGGTTAGTAACCAGGTAAGTTGAAATGCCACCAGGCTCTCTTATTAAAATTCAGCTGTTTTCTTCATTAAGCTTTCACCTGGTTGTACGTTTTGATCAGATTCTAGAGTTCTAGAAAAGTTCATTGTGACAATTTTTGCAAGCTTATTTATTGCTTTTATGGAGGTACAATGTTTTGGAGTTCTCCACTCTGCTATTTTCCCTGACATCTGTCCAAAGGAGAGCGGGACAGATGGATGTGGTATCACCCAATAAAAAGGCAGGAGTGAGTCCAGATCCCGTTAGATTTGGCTGGGAGTCTTGTATAGTTGAATATTCAAATATCCTGTAACCCAGCAATTCCACTGGTATGTACGTTGTCCTCAAGGACATTCATAGCAACATTGAAACTTTGTATTTCTACCTTGTTTTCTGAAAGCACTGGACATAAAGGTGTGCATCTCTGGCCCATTGCCGAAGTCTCTTGGAATTTTAGTTATATATAATTCCTTGGTAAAGTGCTGAAGAGCAAATAAAAAAAATAAAACTACTCATTTTTTTTATTCTGGATAATTTTAACATATCATCTGACTGGCAAGCCACCTCTAATAAAATATAAACTGAAAATAGACTTTTTTCCTCCTTGTCTGGAGTATTTAATTTTATTCTCCTTTGTTATTGTCTAGTTCCGAAAGAAGCAGCTTAGTGTGAAATTTGTGGGAAGGATGCTATTCAGAGTTTAATTGCATTATGTAGTAAGTAACCCAGTGAAAATCCAGCAGAAAGTAGATATTTCTAGAAGAAGGTAAAAACTTTTTGAAAAATGGAAAATTAATAGACATCATTTCTCAAAGATAGAACATTCAATCATTAGAGTTGAAAATTGAATAAATGTATGGACGATTGAATGGTCGATTCAAATACACCATTAATGAACTGGAAATAATTGACTATGTCAGTTGGTCCAGAAATAGTCTCTAAGTAATCATTAGCATTATCTGGAAGTCTTTTAAAACTGATACCCAAGCCCCACTTAGATTGAATCAGAATCTCTAGGAGAAGGGTTTAGCCATTTGTATTTTTTTAAGGCCCCTGCGTGATTCTAAACTGTAACAAATTCGTACACCACAGCTCTGTGGCCTTGCACTCAAAGTGGGGCCCAAGGACAGCTTCCCCCCGAGGTTGTTAGAATTCAGAACCTTGGCCCTCACCCAGACCTACCAAATCGGAGTCTGCATTTCAGTAAAGCCCCCAGGTGATGTGCAGGCATGATTAAGGTTTGAGAAGCACTGGGGAGTCAGAATTGCTTTCCGTCCTGCGTGGCATTTCAGCACATCTTGGATCAGGAGACTGGGGACAGGTCTTTCCCTTTAAGATTCTTGTTCTCACTTTAATCTGGGAGCAGCTGAAATCACCATTTCAGTAAATCGAATCATAAAGAAATAATCGACAGTCTGCCTCCCACTGGGAAAAGTCAATACATCCAATCTAACCCTGAGCCACAGTGTGAAGCAGTGGCCATCCTGTTTCTCTGCCCTGTCATCCTCTCCCTCATCACAGACTCGGAACCCAATTCAAGCTCTAATGCTTCATACTCTCACGTTACTTGCTAAAGATTTAATAAATCTTTCTTTCTATTATAGAAAACTTCAAATACAAGTAAACTAGATAATACACCATGAACTAAATGACCTAGCATCAATAATTACCAACTCATGGCCAGGGTGGTGGCTCATGCCTGTAATCCTATCACTCCTGCAGAGGGGGGAGGATTTCTTGAACTCTGGATTTTGAGATCAGCTGGAGCAAAAGCAAGTAGAGACCCTGTCTCTACTAAAAATTAGTCAGGTGTGATGGCACATGCCTGTAGTCCCAGCTACTTGGGAGGCTGAGGCAGGAGGATTGCTTGAGCCCAGGAGTTTGAGGTTGCTGTGAGCTAAGCTGATGCCGTGGCACTCTAGCCCAGGCAACAGAGTGAGACTCTCAAAAAAAAAAAAAAAGAAAGAAAGAAAGAAAAGAAAAAGAAAAAGAAGTACATGTATGTTCAGAAAATGCAGTTTCATATAGAGACTCAAGCAATACCCCTGTCTCAACCTTCTAAGTTGCTGGGATTACAGGAGTGAGGCACAGCACTCAGACCTGCATTTTTATAAGTCTTCTAGACCTCTTTTAACCTGTAGGTTTCTTCAAAACCCTTTTCTCCTCTTGCATTTTGTTTGTGGAATAAACCAGTTAATCCTACAGAACATCCCACAATTTGGATTTTGCTGATTGGAATTCCATGGTATTATTTAACACATTTCTGTTCTCTCTGTTTCCTGTGGATTTTTAGTCTGATGAAGATATGATAAACAAATTTATTAAATGTTACCAGTTGTCAGTAGGAGAGGTCATGGCTTTACGTGGCCAGGGCCCCATACACATCTCTGTCTGCCACAGATTCTCCCACTCCGTGGGGTCTGCTGGTCAGACTGCTTGTCATGCAGCGTGGACTTGTTTCGGATCCTCTTCATGCTCTGTGCCCACTCCAAACTGGTGGCCTTACCAGGCTAGCAATCCAATAAGTAGGTTAGATCAGCACCCCAAATGGGGTTTAAATTGCTTCTAAAATCTAGAGAAACCCACTAAGCATTGTGCCTCCTACGTGATCCGTGGGGCAAGGTGTAAGCGTTGACTTTCACTTTTAGAAGGAGATATCCCAGCAGAACACTGGACCGTTAGGAACGTCATCGGTGTGGCAGGCCTTTGGCCTTCTGCGGGGTTGTCCCAACTGTTTGACTCCCGTGTGTTTTAGCAATGAACCTAAGGTGTTTGCTGCTTCCTGGTCACCAGATCGAATTAGCATACTGCCATCATCAGTGTGATGGACCAGTGTGATTTTCTGTATAATATCAAGACAAACAAGATTATGTTATGACAGTGGGGGTTGACTTAGCCCTGAGGCAGGACAGGTAAGATATATTGCTGTCCTTGACACATGAAGGCAAACTGCTTTTAATTAATTTTGCTGATAGAGAAGGAGGGTAGTGAAAGAGTTTTCTAGGTCATTAGCTGTAAACTAGGTGCCAGAAAGTGTTGCCTTTGGAGCAGCTGATCCACAGCAGCCTGCTGAAAGGAAACAGGGGTGCAGATGCACCAACCTCACTTGGCTATTGCATTAGTCAGGGTTCTCCAGACAGAACCAACAGGACATACACGTGTGTGTGTGTGTGTGTGAGTGTATGATGGATAGATGAGAGGGGATTGATTAGGGGAATTTGCCCATGCAATTATGGAAGCTGAGAAGTCCCACAACAGGCTGTCTGCAAGCTGGAGACCCTGAGATGCCAGTAATGTGACTCAAACCAAGTCCTAAAGTCTCAGAAGCAGGGAATTGGATGGTGTAATTCTCGATGCGAGCACCTGAGCACCCAAGAGGCTGCTGATATAAATCCTAGAATCCAAATGCCAGAGGGCCCGGAGTTTCCATGTCCAAGGCAGGAAAAGAAGAGTGTGTCCCAGTTCCCAGAGAGAGAGACCAATTCGTCTTTTCTGTTTTTGTTCTATCTGGGTCCCCAGCTGATTGCATGGTGTCCACCCATGGCAATCCACCCTACTCTGTTCACTGAGTTGCATCCTCATCTCCAGAAACACCTTCACTCTAGATGGACCTTAATCCAGTCAAGTTTATACCTAAAATCAACCGTCACAGTTACCAACCTTCAATCTCTCGCTGGTGCCCCCAGCTAGCCAGGCCCAACTGAAAGCCAATCCTACAGGCAGCCTGTGGGACACGAAGCGGGGTGGAAAGGAGCAGACTGGA
>CAUYRT010077297.1:0-52135 GCA_963574885.1 Lepilemur ruficaudatus
AATTAATTTCTTTCTATTTATAGTAGAGACGAGGTCTCGCTCTTGCTCAGGCTGGTTTCGAACTCCTGACCTTGAGCAATCCGCCCGCCTCGGCCTCCCAGAGTGCTAGGATTACAGGCATGAGCCACCGCGCCCGGCCCAACATCCATTCTTGATAGAAACTCTCAGCTAAACTGTCTTTCAACTTGGTAAAAGGTATGTATGAAACACTTACAAATATTATATTTAATGATTGGAAACTGAATTCTGTTTCTATAAGATTGTGAACAAGGAAGAAATATATATTATCACCTTCTTCCTTTCAACATTTTACTGGAAGTTCTAACCAGTGCAACAGGCAAGAAAAGAAAATATAAAAGACTTCAGATTGGAAAGAAAAACATAAAATTCACTTTCTTCACAGGCAGCATCTTTGTAGAAAATCCTATGGCGTCTACACAAAGCTAATAGAACTTACAGATGAATTTAACAGAATTCCAAAATATAAGCTTAATATCTCCAAATCTATTATATTTTTGTATACTAACAATCAGAAATTAAAATAGCACGCAGTATCGTTTACAATGGTATCAAAACATGAAATATGTAGGAATAAATCTGACAAAATATATGCCATACTTGTGAAGTGAAAACTACAAATGTTTTTAAAAGAAAATTTTAAAATACTAAGTAAGTGGAAAGGTATATTGTATTTGTGAGTTGGAAGACTCAATATTGTTAAGATGTCAATTTGTCCCAAATTAACCTGTACATTCAATTCAATCTCAAACAAAATGTGGGCAAGTATTTTTTTCATAGAAATTGACAAACTGAATCTTAAAATTCACATGGGAATGCAAAGGACTCTAGGAGAGCCAAAGCGAATTTGAAAAAGAAAAGCAAAGTTGAGGCCAAACTCTACCTGATTTTAAAACATAAGCCTGCAGTCATCAAGAGAGTACAGTATTGGTGTCAAGATAGACAAATAGACCAACAAAACATAATAGAAATTCCAGAATTATGCATATGAACAAAAAATATTAACAAAAAATGATTCTGAAGAGAAAGGATAGTGTTTTTTTTTTCAACAAATGATGCTGGAACAATGGCTCCCCTATGCAAAAAGAAAAATGAAAAGAAAAACAAACTTCAACTCATACCCCATACCATTACAAAAATTAACTCAAAATGAATCATTGGTTGAAATATAAATTGAAAAGCTATAAAAGTTCTAGAAGAAAGCATAGGTGATTTGGGCTTAGGCAATAATTCCATAGATACACCACCATACTTGCAGGACATTATGCTAAATGGAGTAAGTCACACCCAGAAAGAAAAATATTATATGATCTCACTTATATGTGAAATCTAAGAAAAAAATTCAAATAAATAGAGCTAGAGAATAAGACTCTGGTTACAGGTGGGGGAAAGAAATGAGGAGATATAAGTCAAAGGATACAAGTAGCAGAAATGTATGATGAACAAATCTAGAAATCTAATGTACAACATGAGGACTATAGTTAAAACTGTGTTCTTTTAGAGATTCCTATTAAATAAGTAGATTTTAGCTTCTCTTCTCACAAAAAGTGACTCTGTGAGATGACAGATATGTTAATCTGCTTCACTATAGTAATCATTTTACTATCTGTACATAGTCCATATATCATGTTGTGAAATTCAAATATATACAATAAAATTTATTTTTTAAAAAATGAGAAAATGAAAAGATAAGCCATTGACAGAGAGATAATATTCACAAATTATTTATCTAATAAAAAATCTATATCAATTATATGTGAAATAACTATTAAAGCTCAATAAGAAAATAAAATGACACAATTAGAAATGGCAAAATATTTAAACCTACACATCACCAATGAAGTTATATGGATGGCAAATAAGCTGATGGTCAACATCATTAGTAATTAGGAGAAAGTAAATTAAAATTTCAATGAACTACTACTACATCTATTAACGTGCCTAAAATTAAAATGCCTCATCATAACAAGTGCTGGCAGGGTTGTGGAGCAGCTGGAACTCTCATTCTCTCCTGGTCAAAAACAGTTCAGTAGGTTCTTAAAAAGTTAGTCTTATACTTACCATATGGTACAGCCATTTCATTCCAACGTATTTGCCTAAGAAAATGGAAGTGTATTTCCATAAAGGGTGTATACATGAATATACATAGCAGGTTTAATAGCTAAAACCTGGACACGAATTATTGTACTGCCTAAAGCAATTTACAGATTTAATACAATTACCATCAAAATATTAATGTCATTTTTTCACAGAATTAGAGAAACATTTCTAAAACTAATATGGACCCCCAAAAGAGTTCAAATAGCAAAAGCAATCCTAAGCAAAAAGAACAAAACTGGAGACATCACATTACCTGACTTTAAACTGTACTACAAGTCTATAATAACCAAAAGAGCATGGCAATGGTATAAAAGCAGACACATAGATCAATGGAACAGAATAGAGTACACAAAAATAAAGCCATCTACCTACAACCAACTGATCTTCACTAAAGCAGACAAAAGCATACACTGTTGAAAGGACATACTATTTAATAACTGTTGTTGGGAACATTGGATAGCCATATGCAGAAGACTGAAACTGGATCCCTATGTCTTGCCATATATAAAGAAATCTAACTTAAGGTGGACTAAAAACTTAAATGTAGACCTGAAACCATAAAAATTCCAGAATAAAACCTAAGAAAAACTCTTCTAGACATTGGCCTAGGCAAAGAATATTATGACTAAGAACCCAAGGGCAAATGCAACAAAAACTAAAATAGATAAATGGGACTTAATTAAAGTAAAAATCTTCTGCACAGAAAAATAAATAATCAACAGAATAAATAGACAACCTACAGAATGGGAGAAAATACTTGCAGACTATGTATCCAACAAAAGACAAATATCCTGAATCTATAAGGAACTCAAACAACTCAGTAAGAAAAAATAACATTAAAAAGTGGACAAATGATGTTAACAGACATTTTTTAATAGAAGGTATAGAAATGTCCAACAAACATATGAAAAAATTCTCAGCATCACTAATCATCAGAGAAATGCAGATTAAAACCACAATGAGATGCCACCCTGTCCCAGTCAGAATGGCCATTATTAAAAAGTCAAAAAACAATAGATGTTGGTATGGATGCAGTGTAAAGAGCTTATTTATTATACACTGTTGGTGGGAATGTAAATTAGTGCAACCTCTATGGAAAATAGTATGGAGATTCCTCAAAGAACTAAAAGACCTACCATTTGATCCAGCAAACCCACTACTGGACATCTACCCAAAGGAAAAGAAGTTTCTTGCACTCATATGTTTACTGCAACACAATTCACAGTCACAAAGATAAGGAATCAACCTAAGTGGCCATCAACCTAAAGAAAATGTGGTGTATATATTCCAGAGAATGCTACTCAGCCATAAAAAAGAATAAAATAATGTCTTTTGCAGCAACTTGGATGGAACTGGAGGCCATTATCCTAAGTGAAGTATCTCAGGAATCTAAAACCAAATACCACATTTTCTCCCTTATAAGTGGAAACTAAGCTATGGGTATGTACAATCATACAGAGTGGAATAATAGACATCAGAGACTCAAAAAGGGAGAAGGTGGGGCGTGGAGGATGAAAAATTACCTATTGGGTACAATGTACACTATTCAAGTGATGGGCACACACTAAAAGCTCAGATTTCACCACTATAAAATACATCCATATATTAAAACAAAACTCTATTTGTAGCCCCTGAATCTATTGAAATAAAAAAGGAAAGGTAAAAAATTACTATTCAAAGAAATAATATAAATGCAGAAGTGAAGTCTTGGAAAGGCAAGCCACTGAATTGATTCCATGATGAACTAATCCGTTGAGACCTTGCACTAGAATTTCATCCAAAGCCCTTTTCAACTCAGAAGCCAACCTACCTTTCCAAACTAATCTTTTATCAGTCCCCATTACATACATTTAACATCTCTATTCTGAAGACACATGTTCCATTCCTCTGGACCTTTGCTCTATCTTTAATCTCCTGTAAGAACATCTCTCACATAACTCTCATACAGTGACCTCTACTTTGATTCTTCAAATCCCAATTCAAATATCCATACCAGATGCCTCTGTGCAACCTTCTCCAACTTCCTAAGATAGTGTGTTACTCCCTTCCTTGCTACCCTGAAAGATCTTCATATGACGCCTTATGGCTCCAATCACATTACATGGTAATGTTTGTTTATACATCTGCTTCCTCCATTAAATGGTTACATCTTTGAAGATTGGACTATATATTTTTTTTAAAAAAAAATTATCACCTTATGAAGCACAATGCCTACCATCATTTGTTCTCAGAATGCATTTCAATGAATTAATAAATTTTAACAGGCTCAACTGAATCTCAGGACATATTTACATGTAGGAAGAGCTTCCAGTATTTGATTATAAATCTTTAGGGAACTGCTATACCATTTTAAACTTTACCTCTGTTAGCACACAAGAACATAGAGTGTAAAATGCCCAGGGCCAATAAGATAATGCCTCTAGGGTTAAGACTAGTATCATTTAAAGCATTGCCTGATCTCTTGCCAGTGTACAGTCACTTGCTTTGTCCCCTGGTATCAGATGAACCCTGAAGATGTCATGAGTATCCCTAGGCTACTAGCAATTCTGTTGAGGGAGACTCTATAGTTTTCCACTGAGCTATGTAGTAAGATTGAATTAAGCCACAAAGGCTAGAGGACCTGCCTGAGGCTAAAAAAAAAATAAAAAATAAAAAAGGCCAATATTTGAGTCCTGTAAGCTCTGGCCCCACTCATATGTTTGGAACATAACCTTCTTTACTTCAGCAAACCTGCTAATAGTTTAAGCACTTATAGTAATAAAGCAGAAAATATAAATAATGCTTTGCCCAGTAATAGGCTTTTTCAATGAGTGTCAATTCTCTGCTACAATTTTTCTTCAACAAGCTGAGAGAACTAATGAAAGATATTCTTTTTTTATATATGTATAAATACCTCTTAGTTCTAAAGCTGATCCTGATATACCGTGCCCAATGTGAGTCTTATACTTCCTGTTTGAGATTTATAGCCAATTTTGAATTTGCTGCTGCTGCTGTTTGTTTCTCATCCTATTTCTCTGGGCTAGCAAACCTATAAATAGTTTACATGCAGTTCAATTTTTAGTCTATTTCTGCGTCAGTTTCTCAGGCTTTGAGCCTTCTAAAATGGCAAGAGTAATCAGAATTGGACTTAGGGGATGGGAAGCAGTGCTTGGCAAAGGAATTACTGAAATCTTCTCTCTCACTGCCTCATTCTTTCCCTTCATCACCAAATTTTCTGCAGTCCTTGCTCTCTAAGAAATAGGCTGTCCCTCCAGTAAAGGGGATCTAGTTAGCAATTATGTCTTTGTGTAATGGCCTGATCAGATTCTGAGTTTATTTCATTTCTGTTATAGTCAAAATTGTCTTTATATATGCTTATATTTAATGGTTTTCTCTTGGGATGCGAGTAATTCATATTTTATGCGAAGTATCTTAATCTTATGATGTGTCTGGTGTAAATATTTTTTTTCTCTCTCTTCTCCTCTAAGACAATGACAATTTGATTTCCCGTTTATGGTAACATTAATGTAATCTCCTAAAACTTAAGTGCATCATTTCTGTCTAGTTTCTCACAACTTTCTCATTTGCCAAGCATCAGATTGAGTGCAATGTTTAATACAGATTTAGCACAACCAACATTAAGGAGACCTTTGGCTGAGCAACCAATCACAGAATAACGGGGGGAGCTAAAACCCTCATGTTGACCTCTCAACTTTGTCATGCTTTCTAGTTGATGAACTACCACCCATCTAGCTTCAGAACAGTTGTAAAGCTGCCTCTTCACACAGGCACACATTGTGCATGTCAGAGTTCCATTTTAAGTGCTATGAACCTCATCTTAGTAAAGGCCCTTATAGCATATTAGTTTGAAAGGCATGAAAAAAAATAGCGAAAAGTTTCCACTGCTTATCATTAATGATCCCCATATACTCCTTCCCACTGCTAACATTGCTGTCAATCAGGTAAATTATTGCTAAAAATGTTATGCTCAAATTACGCAGACTGGGCCTGGCAGTGTTCATTCCCATTCCATTGTTCCTAGGTACCACGCTGCTCTAACATAATAGCAATGGAGCTGAATCTCTGATGTTGTGCATTTTAACTAGAATATTTTGACATTCTTTTTTACTTGTTATACTCTTCTCTAAGGGAGAACAAAGAAAAAAGAGAATACTCTCTATTTTGCACAAAAAAGAATATCATTTTTGGAAGTCACTTTTAAAAGACTTAGTCAAATTTAATTTTATAGAATCATATACACCTATTAAAGAATGCCCCAGAAATACATAACATGCTAGCTCACAGTTTTTAATTTCAATTCTTCTTTCCCATCAAGATCAATCCACTTTCTACCACTGACTCTGCACTATACCTTTACCAACTTTCTTTGGATAGCTCCTGTGAAAATCAGGCCAGGCCCAAGGAATTTCTGAATTTCTATTAAAAATATTTATGATTTCTTAGTGAAAAATATTAGAATATCATCAGGACACTAATGATACTCTGCACCACAGCTTCTTTTCCACTATTCTGACAGTGTAGCTTTAGAGCTTACCCAGTGCCTCCCTGAGCTAAGGACTCACATGAAAGCTGACTAGCTGAGTTGCAAGCTCTGTGAAACAGAGGTGATGATGTTAGGAGTTGAGGTCTGAGAAGGGGCCAGAGACATTATTCTGCAGAGCCAGCCGAGATCATTATTACTTTTCACAAATGTGCCTTGTTCAGACTTCTATTTATCTGTTGAATTATAATTTTTCAAATGCTGCCACAAGCTGATTGTAAACTCTTTGAAGGCAGGGTCTCTTATGTTCCCTTTTGCATCTCTGGAGCTTAGTATAAAGCCTGGCATATAAGAAGAAACCAGTACATATGTGTCAAATGAATGAATTGATGGATGGGTGAGTGAATGAATGAACATCCAGGCTAAACCAATAAGTGGTTCATCTTAATCCTAATCCTTAATACTGTGCTGACAAATCTTTTTATTCTAACTGCAAAAGAAGCTTAATAAGATATATTATAGCTTTAGAGACAACACCTAGGACAGCAGAGATACCAAAAAGAGCCTTTAGGTGCTAATTAAGAATTGTTCTCTTTATTCAAGGGCCTAGATAGATGCAGCCTCAAACAAGGGTGCATCTTGGCAAAGCAAACAAAAATCTGGATTTCAGCCCTGACTCAGCCCCTTAGCTAAGATCTCTTGTGCAGGATACAACCTGGAAGCTCCACAGAACACCATTTCCCCAAAGCCCCATTTTACTGATATTTATAACCAAGCAGAAAATTATTCTTTGCAGTTGGGATAATGCCTTAATGTTAATAGATTTATTTTTTAGGGTGCTTATTTTATCCTTAATTTTTTTATTTCAAGATATTGAGTGGGTACAAATGTTTTAAGTTACATGGATAACTTTTGTAATGCTTGAGTCCCAGTTATAGGTGTGCCTGTCACCCAAATAGTGTTCATAGTACCCATTAGTTAGATTTTTTTCCCCCTTCACTCGTCCCTGCTCCACCTGGTTGATTTCCACTGAGTTTTACTTCCTTCTGTGCACATGTGTGCTTAGTTCCAATTTAATAGTGAGTACATACGATGTTTGTTTTTCCATTCTTGAGATACTCATTTAGGAGAATAGTCTCCAGTTCCATCCAGATTGTTGCGAAAGGTATTAATTCATCTTCTTTATGCCTGAGTAGTACTCCACGGTATACATATGCCTCATGTTATTAATCCACTCATGAGCTGATGGGCACTTGGGCTGATTCCATATCTTTGCAATTGTGAATTGTGCTGCAATAAACACTTTTGAGTGTGGATGTCTTTTTAATGAAAAGTCTTCTTTTCCTTTGAGTAAATATCCAATAGTGGGATTGCTGGATTGAACTACTTCTAGTTCTCTGAGGAATTTCCATACTATTTTCCATACAGGATATACTAATTTGCAGTCCCACCAACAGTGTATGAGTGTTCCTTTGTCTCTGCATCTATTCCAGCATCTATTGGTTTTGGACTTTGTAATAAAGGCCATTCTGACTGGGGTAAGATGATATCTTATAGTGGTTTTAATTTGCATTTCCCTAATGATTAGTACCATTAAGCATTTTTTCTTATGTTTATTGGCTTTGCCTTGCTTCTTTTGAGAAGCTTCTGTTCATGTTTTTTGTCCACTTTTTAATAAGGCTTTTTTCTTTTTCTTGCTGATTTGCTTGAGTTCTTTGTATATTCTGGTGATTAACCCTTTATCAGATGTGTAGCTAGTGAATATTTTCTCCCATTCTGTAAGTTGTCTATTTGTTCTGTTGATTGTTTCCCTATCTGTGCAGAAACTTTTTAGTTTAATCAAATCTCATTTATTTATTTTTGTTGTTGCCATGATTGCCATTGGGGTCTTAGTCATAAATTCTTTGTCTAGGCCAATATCTAGAAGAGTTTTTCCTACATTCTCCTCTAGAATTCTTATGGGATCATGACTTAAATGTAAGTATTTTATCCATCTTGAATTAATTTTGTGTGATTGGCGGGAGGTAGGGGTCTTATTTCATTCTTCTACATGTGGCTATCCAATTTTCCCAGCACCATTTATTGAATAGAGCTTATTTTCCCCAGTGTATATTGTTGTCTGCTTTGTCAAAAATCAGTTGGTTGTTGGTAGATGGCTTTATATCTGGGTTCTATGTTCTGTTCCATTGGTCTATGCCTCTATTTTTGTACCAGTGCTATGTTGTTTTGGTTGCTATAGCCTTGTAGTATAGTTTTAAGTTTGGTAATGTGATCCCTCCAGATTTGTTCTTCTTCTTCTTCTTTTTTTTTTTTTTTTTTTTTTGCTTAAGATTACTTTGGCTATTTGGGCCCTTTTCTGGTTCCAAAAAAAGCATAGAATTATTAATATTTTTTCTAGATCTATAAATTATGACTTTGGTAATTTGATGGGGATTGCATTGAATTTGTAAATCACTTTGGATAGTATGGACATTTTAACAATGTTGATTCTGCCTGTCCATAAGCATGGTTTTCCATTTGTTTGTGTGCTTTGTGATTTCTTTCTTCAGAGTTTTGTAGTTCTCCTTGTAGAGATATTTCACCTCCTTGGTTTGGTAAAGTATATTCCTAGGTATTTTATTTTCTTTGTAACTATTGAGAATGGTATTGAGTCTTTGATTTGATGCTTGGCTTGACTTTTATTAGTACATAGTAATGTTACTTATTTATGTACATTGATTTTGTATCCTGAGATTTTGCTGAATTTATTTACCAATTCCAGGAGACTCTTGGTGGAATCTTTGGGGGGTTCTATATACAAGATCATATCATCAGTGAAGAGTAATAGTTTGACCTCCTCTTTCCTGATTTGGATACCCTTAATATTCTTCTCTTGCTTGATTGCTCTGGCTAGGACTTTCAGCATTATGTTGAATGGAAGTGGTGACAGTGGGCATCCTTGCCTTGTTCCAGCTCTTAGGGGGAATGCTTTCAACTTTTTCCCATTCAGTGTGATGTTGGCTGTGGGTTTGTCATATATGGCTTTTATAATTCTGATACATATTCCTTCTATGCCTAGTTTGTTGACAGTTGTTAATAGATTCGTAATAGCTATTTAAACTAATGGGCCCATTGCCATCATAGGTTTACAATATTTAAATTCTCAGTGTTTTAAGTTATAAATAGATATATTTGTATTCTAGAGTAGTTTTCTCAAGAAAGTTGTTGAAAACATTAAATAGGGATTTTCCACTAATTTACCAAATGAGATTTCTTGACAAATCATCTTGCTGATTGACACTCAAAATTAAATGCTAGGATACTTCATTAATGAACCAATAAACATTTAATTGAGTGTTTATATAAAATCAATTATGTTCTAGATTTAAGAAAGCTTCTAAATAGCTAAGAGCCAGCTGAAGATCACAGTAAGATTTTTCATTCTTCTATGATAAACAGAATTCCCAGTTTGTCCTCCTTTGTTGGCCTACTATATTGCATAACATTGAACTGAAAAAGAATGAGTTCTAAAAAGTATTCTAAGAGATTTCTAATCACTTAAGCTGCTTATAGAAGACACATTCTGATTTTGATAAGATGAAGAAGTTCAAGTCAAAATAGCAATTTTAAGTGGTTGATTCCACTGTACAAGTAAAAAATTGTGAAGATATAGTCCCTATTCATCTGAAAGTATTACCTACAAAGCTCTATACAGAGAGACTTGGAACAGGTACCCAGCTATGTATACAACTCCCAGTTTAAGTGATCTGTGTAGCCTATACAAAAGAATCCAAATAATGATGAAAATAACCTATGTAGAGAAATAACTTTTATCATTTTTAATTTTAAAAAAATTGTTATTGAAAGATATATAATTGTACATATTTATGGGGTACATGTGATATTTTGATACATGCATACAATGTGTAATGATCAAACCAGGGTAATTGAGATATCCATCACCTCAAACATTTATCTTTCTCTGGGTTGAAAACATTTCAAATTTTCTCTTCTGGCTATTTTGAAATACAGTAAACTATTATTAAATATAGTCACCCTACTTTTCTATTGAACACTAGAACTTATTCCTTCTATGTAACTGCATCCTTGTACCCATTTACCAACTTCTCTTTATTCTCCCTTTCCTGCTACTCTTCCCAGACTCTGGTAACCATTACTCTATTCTTTACCACCATGAGATCAACATTTTTAGTTCTGCCATATAAGTGAGAACATGAAATATTTGTCTTTTGTGTCTGGATTATTTCACTTAATATAATGATCTTCAGTTCCACCCATTTTGCTACAAATGACAGCATTTCATTCTCTTTTTATGGATGAATAATATCCCATTGAGTATACATACCACACTTTATCCATTTATCCATTGTTGGATACTTAGAATGATTTCATATCTTGGCTATTATGAATAGTGCTGTAATAAACACAAAAGTGCAGATATCTTTTTAATATACTGAATTCCCTTCTTTTGGATATATACCTAGTAGTGGAATTCCTGGGTCATATAGTAGTTCTATTATTGATTTTTTGAGAAACTTCCACTGTTTTCCATAATGTCTGTACTAATTTACATTCCCACCAACAGTTCTCTTTTTTCCACATCTTCAGCAGCATTTTTTGTTTTTTTTTTCTTCTTGATAGGAGCTATTCTAACTGGGGTGAGATGATATCTCATTGTGGGTTTTATTTGCATTTCCCTGGTGATTAGTGATGTTGAGCATTTTTTCATATATCTGTTGGCTATTTGAATGTCTTCTTTTTAGAAGTGTCTGTTCAGATCCTTTGCTAACTTTTAATGGGATTGTGTGCTTTTTTTCCTGTTGAGTTGAGTTCCTTGTATGTTCTGGTTATTAGTCCCTTGCCAGATGAATAGTTTGCAAACATTTTCTTCCATTCTACAGGTTGTCTCTTCACTCTGTTGATTGTTTCTTTTGATGTGCAGAAGCTTTTTGTTTAATATAGTTCCATTTGTATATTTTTCTTTTTATCACTTGTGCTTTTGAAGCCTTAGCCATAAAATCTTTGCTTAGACAAATGTCCTGAAGTGCTTCTTCCCCTATGACTTCTTCTAGTAGTTTTATAATTTTGGGTCTTACATTTAAATCTTTAATCCATTTTGAGTTGACTTGTGAATTGGTGAGTGAGAGGAGTCCAGTTTCATTCTTCTGCATATGGATATCTGGTTTTCCCAACATTATTTATTGAAGAGACTGCTTTTCCCCAATGAATATTCTTGGTTCCTTTGTTGAAAATCAGTTGGCTGTAAATATATGTAACTATTTCTGGATTCTCTATTTTGTTCCATCAATCTATATGTCTTTTTATACTAATAGCATGTTGTTTTGGTTACTATAGCTTTGTAATATATTGTGAAGCCAGGTAGTGTGATGCCTCCAGCTTTGTTCTTTTTGCTCAGTATTGCTTTAGCTATTTTGGGCCTTTTGTGGTTCCATATAAACTTTAGAATTGCTTTTCCTATTTCTAAGAAGAATGTCTTTGGTCTTTTCAAAGAAATTGCATTGAATCTATAGATTGCCTTGGGTAATATTGTTATTTTAACAATATTAATCTTCCAATCCATGAGCATGGGATGTCTTTCCATGTGTTTGTGTCCTCTTCAATTTCTTTTGTCAGTGTTTTATAGTTTTCCTTGTAGAAGTCTTTCACTTTCTAGGCTAAATATATTTATAAATTTTGGGTTTTTTTTGTAGCTGTTGTAAATGGGATTGCTTTCTTAATTACTGTTTCAGCTAGTTTATAATTAGCATATACACATGCTGCTGATTTTTGCCTGTTAATTTTGTATCTTGCAAATTTACTGAATTTATTTTTCAGTTTTAGAAGTTTTCTGATAGTCTTTAGTTTCTTCTGTATATAAAATGTCATCTATAAAGAAGGACAGTTTGACTTCCTCTTTGTCAACTTAGATACCTTTTATTTCTTTCTCCTTCCTAATTGCTTTGACTATGACTTTCAGTATTATGTTGAATAAGAGTGATGAAAGTGGGCATCCTTTCCTTGTTGCAGTTTTTAGAGAAAGGACTTTCAATTTTTCTTCATTTAGTATAATGTTACCTGTGGATCTGTCTTATATGGCCTCTATTACGTTGATGTATGTTCCTTCTATATCTAATTTTTGAGGAATATTTATCATGAAGAGATATTGAATTTTATCAAATATATTTTCTGTGTCTGTTGAGATGATTGCATACCTTTTGACCCTCATTATATTATTGTGATGTACCATATTTATTGATTTGCATATAATAAATGCATGTTTACATCCCTGGGATAAATACCACTTGATTATGGTGTATTGTCTTTTTCATATGTTGTTGGATTTGGTTTGCTTGAAAATTTTTTTCATCTGTGTTCATCAGGCATATTGGTCTGTAGTTGTCTGGGTATTGTTCTGTCCTATCTGGTTTTGGTATTAGAGTAATACTGGCCTTGTGGAATGAGTTAGGAGGAATTCCTTCCTCTTCAATTTTTTGGAATAGTTTGAGAATTAGTGTTAGTTCCTCTGTATAATTTTGGTAGAATTCAGCAGTAAGGTCATCTGGTTATAAACTTTCATTTTGGGGAGACTTTTTATTACTGCTTCATTCTTAAGACTCATTATTTTTCTTTTCAGGTTTTTTATTTCTTTCTGCTTTAATCTAGGCTAATTCTATGTGTCCAGGAATTTATCCATTTCCTCTAGGTTTCCCAACTTGTTAGTGTATAGTAGATCGTAATAGTCTCTAATTATCCTTTGTATTTCTGTTGTACCAGTTGTAATGTCTACTTTTTGTTTTGGATTTTATTGATTTGGGTATTCATTCCTTTTTTCTTGGCTAATCGAGCTAGCCATTTATCTTTTCAAAAAGCCAACTTTTCATCTCTATTTCATTTATTTTTATTTCTGTTGTGATCTTTATTATTTCTTTCTTTCTACTAATTTTGAGTTTGGTTTATTCTTGCTTTTCTGGTTCCTTCAGGTACATTATTGTTTGTTTGAAATCTTTCCACTTTTTTGATGTGTTTATTGCTATAAACTTCCCACTTGGCACTGATTTTATTGTGCATCACATGTTTTTGGTTGTGTTGTGTTTCCATCTCCATTTATTTCAAAAAAAATTTAAATTTCTTTGTTAATTTCCTCATTGACTCAATGGTTGTTCAGAAGCATGTTGTTTAATTTCCATGTACAGTTTCCAAAGTTCCTCTTGTTAATGATGTCTACTTGTATTCCACTGTGGTCTGAAAAGACCAAAACATCATTAGGTGGCACATGAATGTATTTAAAAATGACAGTGCTTCTGTTAGCCTGGGTCCCAGACTAGCTGTGTAGAAAAAGGGTCTACTCCCATGTTCACTGATCCAACACAAATGCCCTAGAAACAACCATCCACTTTGGTTGAGCTGTTAGGCATTTTGAGGTCTCCTTGATGCTCTAAACAATACATACACTTAAAAATTTGTATAATAATTGTTGTCATAATGACATGCAAAATAAGTAATTTTCTAAATTATTTTATGTAATATTAGCAATTGTGATTTTATTGCCTTTTGAAAAGTCTTTATCAAACAAGCAAAAAATGGTATGTCTCATTCTAGTTTTCATTCTTCATTTATTAGTGAAGCTGAATGCTTTTTCTTTCATATACTTATTAGCAACTGCATTTGAAATAAAATAATGAATATTCTTTTCTGACCACTAACCATCCTAAAAAGTAGTGGTTAGTAGTAATATTGACTTTCAGAAAATCGGAAACTAGGAAGTATTACAAATGCATCCTCAAAATTTAAAAGTAAATAAGAAAATAATAGGATTAATTTATTTAAAATTATTATGTTTTAAGAAGGAGTTAAGGTGATGTACTTATTAATCTATATATAAGACTTTAAACAGCATAATAGCAAAAGTTACAGGGAATAAATTTCACATTATTATTGACTTATGATCATTAACCATTTTGTTCAAGGATGAACAAAAAGTTGGATGTAAATCACAGCTTTTATAATTAAAAGAAAAAGAGCCTACTTTACGGCACATGCAGTATTTGCCAATTGTTCTTTATTTCATATTCCATAGTTAAGTGTTTTCTACTTATTGAATACATACTACATACACAAATCTTTCTCACTTAAAGAAAAAAAAGGCAAAATAAAATTATTTACAAAATAATCAAATTTTAATTAATCCCTCCTTCATTATTTCCTGTTATCTAATGGCCTTCCTCCCATTAGATGAGCCAAACCGTGCTGCCGTATAGACTCATAGCTCTAGGCAAAAAATGAACTTGCGAGTTTCAAAAGCCTAGCCCTTAGGTTACTAAGAACTTAGATCACTCAGATGAAGCCAAAGCAATATTTTTCCTCTGCTCCATGAGACCAGTTCTTCTCCTGGTTCAGGAGCTAGCAAGAAAGTCGGGAGTTCCCTTGAGCACCAGCAGTTCCCTGAGAGAGTTCCCAGTTCCCTGAGAGAATCTGGAAGAATCCTGAACCTTCTTAACCCACCAACCCCTACAAACCTTCTCTTGAGCAGGAGTGACAGCATCTTGGTAAGCCTGGGAGATCAGAAAGTAGAATAGAAAATGCCCAAAACCCTTTTCTAGGGACTAGAAAGAATCTCAGAATAGAGATGGTTTCATAGAAGATCTAGGTCACGATCGGCAGTTGTGGAAAGCAGAATAATGGTTCCCCAAAGATTCTCACAATCCTAATCCCCACATCCTATGAATATGTTTACTTACATGATGAAAGGGAATTTACAAAAGTGATTAATGTTAAGGACCTTGAGATGAGGAGATAATCGTGGATTATCCATATGGGTCCAATCTAGTCACATGAGTCCTTAAAAATAGATATCCCTTATCAGCTGTTGTCAGAGAGAGAAGTGACCACAGATGAAGGAGCAGAGTTATATGACATTGCTGGCTTTGAAGGTGAAGTAAGGGGGCCATGAGCCAAGGAATGTGGATAGCCTCTCAAAGCTGGAAAAAGCCAGGAAACAGAATTTCCCCGAAGAGTCTTCAAAAAGGAACAGTGTCCCAACACATTGATTTTGATCCATGTCAGACTCCTGACCTACTAAACTATAAGATAATAAAGTTGTGCTGTTTTAAGCTAGCGTTTGTAATAATTTGTTAAACCAGTAATACGAAACTAATAAATCCCCCCACATGCTAGGTATGGCCTGCTGTTGGGAAATTTCACATAAAACCATATTTCTGACTTCTTGAAAACCCAGATCTGTTAACATCGGTCCATATTTGCACATAGAACAATCTGCTAGAGCTTAATAATGGCCTGCATCTTTCCACAGAACAAGTTCCTCTCCAGGTCATCACAGCTCCCTCTATCCACCTACCTCAGTTGTCAGTTTACCCATCTAGTCAACGCCAAGTATTTGATTTGCGACATAGGTCTGGGCATATGGACTGGAAATAGCCTCATGTAATTCACCAGACCCTTAGCATTATGTAAAAGCAATAGACTAATTCCCCTACAGCCAAAGAATATCTTGGAGATGGAAAAGTCTATAGATAGCCCTGATAAATTCCCTATGCCAGGGGAGAAATTATGACTAACAGCTGAGGGTAATAGCTGATGATGTATCAGTCAGAAATAAAGGACAACGCAGCAGTAATCTGTGAGAGCAAGAACAATTGAAAGCAGCAGGAATGAGGACATCTCATCGGATGCCAGTAGTTGTCATTTACCCATGCTTTGGAAATATCTAAATAAGCTTCCCAGAATCTAGGCACAGCACCAGAGAAAGAAAATCCTAAATTGACTAAGATTAATTTTATTTCACAGTGATAAAGGAGGGTATAATAAAATCCTTTAATAAAACAATTAGTGGGGTACATTAGATGTAATTATGTAAAAGAAGGGTCTGCATTAAACCAAAGTTAATAAAAGTAGTTTTAGGTTTGTCTGTTATGTTGAAAATTAAAGTACAAAAATAAAGCTGGTGAAAATTTTAGTGTAAACAGCTACATTGAACTGAAAAGTTCTCTATGTCTCTATCATGAGATAGTTTTTTTTTCCTGTCTCTCATACCCATCCACCAAAGAGAATATAAAGCTTTAGTCCATTCTTCCTTTCCTCTTTGAGAAAAGGAGCAAAGGACAGGAATTGCATTAAATCTGAATTCATGCTATGGCAGAAAGTGTTATAGCATTGTTTTAATATTAGATATAAGATTCAGTTACTAATTCAAAGAATTTATATTTTGTGAATGCTTAAATTTGTGACTGAGATTTTAAAATTCAATTTAAGATAAAAATTCAGATAAAATACAGTGCATGTAAAATAAACATTTTAAATGTACAGTTTAATGAATTTTGACAAATGTATACACTCATGAATCCGTCATTCCCAATGAAGATGTGTAATATTTCTACCACCCCCAGTGAAGGTATAGAACAGTTCATGAAGTTGCCTCATGTTCTTTTGAAGTAAAACTTAGCCCTCATTCTAGGTAACTGCTGATCTGACTTATAGCATAAATTAATTTTGCCTTTTCTAGAATTTTACATAATTGGAATAATACACTATGAAGTCTTCTTTTTCTGGCTTCCCTCACTTGATGTAATGCTTTAAAAATTTAATCATGTTGTTAGATGAATTTGTTCCTTTTCATTACTGAGTAGTATTTCATTGCATGAATAAAAACAGTTTATACATCTATATGTTAATAAAGTTGGTTTGTTTCCAGGTTTTGGCTATTATGTATAAACTTTCTATAAACATATTAGAGTATAAGAGTTTTTGAACATGCTTTCTTTTCTTTGTGTTAACACCTAGGAACAAAATCACTGTGCCTTATGGGAAGCATATGATTCACTTTATAAAAAGCTACCACTTTCTCTAGTATTAATATTTATGCTCTTCTAACACCAAAGTGTAAGTGTTTCACATACTCCACACTCTCACCAATGTGAAAATTGTCAGTCATTTAATTTCAGCCAGCCTAGTAGATATGAAGTGGTTTTAATTTACATTCCCTGATACCTAATAATGTTGAGCATCTTTTTATGTGCTTATTGTCCATTTGAATACCTTTTTTTGTGATGTATCTATAAAAATCTTTTGCCTGTGTGTATTGGATTATTTTCTTCTTTTTTTGAGTTGTAAGCATTCTTTATATAGTCATGATATACGTCCTTTATCAGGTGTGTGTAGCAAGTATTTTCTTCCAGCCTACTTATTGTCTTTTCATTGTCTCGATGTCTTTTGAAGAACAAGAGTTTTTATTTTGATGAAGTCCAATATATTATTTTTCTCTTTTATTCTATGGTTAGTTCATAAGAAATCTTGGCCAATAACCAAGTTACAAAGATTTTTTCCTATGTTTCTTTCTATAAGTCGTATAGTTTTAGCTTTGACATTTAGATATGAGCCATTTCTAATTAATTTTGGCATAAGATATGAGGCAAAGGTCAAAGTTCATTTTTTCCATATGGATAACCAATTATTCCAATGCCATATTTTGAAAAGGGATCTATACTTTCCCCTTTGAAGTGGACACCTTTGTCAGAATTAATTGACCATAAATGTGTAAGGTCTTTTTCAAGACTCTTTTTTTCATTGTTTTATGTGGTTATCTGTGTAAATATCACACTGTTTTGATTATTGCATCTTTAAAGTAAGCCTTGAAATTAAGAAACATGTCATCTAACTGTATTCTTTTTTGTCAAAATTGTTTAACTGTTCTAGGTACTTTGTATTTTTACATTACTGTTAGACAAGTTTCTTAATTTTTACAAAAAGTTCTGCTGTGATTTTGATAGAGATTGTTTTGGATTTATTGATCTATTTTGGGTAGAATGGGCATCTTAATATTATTGAATCTTCTACCCTGTAAACATGATATATCTTTCCATTTATGTAGATCCCACTTCATTTTGCTCAGCAATATCTTATAATAATAAGGAATCACATTTATTCCTGTGTTAGTTGGTTTTCTTTCTCTTGTAAGTGGCAATATTTTTAAATTTTATTTTCTAATTGTTGCTAATGTATGGAAATTATTGATTTTTATACATTGGCCTTCTATCTGATTAATACTAATGTCTGTGTGTGTAGACTCCTTAGGATTCTCCATATAGAGATTATTTTATCTGGAAATAAAAACAGTTAATTTTATCCTTTTTAGTATTTATGCATTTTTTTTTCTTGTTTCATTGCATTGGCCAGGATTCTACTATAATGTCTAATCAAAATAATGAGAAGGGTATCCTTTTTTCTTTTCCATTTTAGGGAGAAAGCATTAAATATGTTAGGTATACATTTTTTGTAGAGGTCCTTTTTCAGACTAAGGATGTTATCTATTTCTAATTTTTATCACAAATGTATGTTTTACTGTGACTAATATTTGTGCTTGCTATAAATCAGTGTATATGTAGCTTTTGCATTTAGACAAGTTGTTTGTGGCCTGGCTTTTAACATAAAATACTTTAAGGAAAAATATTAAGTTTATAATGTGTTGCTGCCTCTATCTGTTCAGATATGGGTAAAGGGGTAAGAAGTACATCATTAGAAGACATTGAGCAAGAAATATCCTCCCAAAAGGGACTGTATATATTCCAAGAATTTTATACCTTCAATAAAGATAATAGCTACTTAACCTTTTCATAATACTTTGCAGTTTACCTGTAAGATCTCATTTGATCCTTAAAACCTCTGAGAAAGATTAAATAGATTTTTTTTTTTTTACGGTATTTATTCTACATTAGAAGAAATAGGGCTAAAAAAAAAAAAAGAAAAAAAGAAATAGGGCTTAGAGAGATTACATGGAACACTGTCATAGATCCAAAATGTTAACTCAGGAGTTTCTCTTCTGTGTACAGCTCCATACTATTCAAACATTCTGTTGGTTATAAGTATTAGGAACAAAATGTTGCTAAAGGTGGTGACGTGGAATCTCCTCATTCTTAGTCCAGTTATAGGTCTTCAGAGATAATTTAGGACTTAAGTGACAAATTCTGAAACATGGAATTTCTTGGAAAAAATTTTCACCTACACTGTAAACTCATCCCTTGATAAATGTAAGTATCTGAGAGACAGGGCCTGATTCTTGGTCTCTTGTGTGTGCCACTGCACAGAGCTCAGTGCCTGAAATTGTCACATAGGAGGTCACAATAAAAATGTGTGCGTTAGCAGTCCACATGCTATTGCTGCTTCAGAGCGGAAGTATTGAACTTAAATTCTAACAACAGATTTTCAAATCCATAATTATATTTTATTACAGCAAACGTAAATAGCAAAAAATAATTTTGCCCCTCAGGAATTGCATTCTAATTCTCAAATTTCTTACTATCCTCTACTGAGTTTTTAAAAAATAATATAGAGCAATTATCACCTATTTATACTTTACTTAAAAAGAAAGGACAAAATCTGCTTTAGATGAATGTGATACAAATATTGACTCATTAAAATCTATAATATATGGCTAAAAGCGAAGAATTTAGGATTTCAAATGTGGACCATGACGGTAATAAACACTTAGCAACATCCCTCAGTATTATAATGGTCTGTTAGTGTTTCTTTCTTTCCTACTAGAGTGTAAACTCCCTGTGAGCCATGGCTGTGTCTTGCTCCCAACAATTGAATTGGGTCCCTACTATAAATGCCCAAATACATATTTGGTAAAGGAATGAATGGCGTGAATGCCAACACTGAAAGCTACCAGCTTAAGTTCTGAATGAAACTACTTGTGCTTTTTCAATTTAATGCCAGAAGAGCTTGAACACAAGAACACACGCTGGGGAGCAGGACTTTTTTCTATCACATGCTTTATTTATCCCTACATCTTTCAGACAGGCAGAGGGGAATGTGCTCCAGGAAGAAGAGTGGGATGCTGGGTGTCAAGTCTCCAGAGTTTAATTCCCAACTCTGAATCTCACCAGCTTCAAGGCCTTGGGCAAGTCACTTAACCTCTGTTCCAAACAGAAATATTACCACCTCCTCCCAAGAGCATACCAAGGCGAGTTTGATTGATGGCTAAGCTCTTGGAGTCTTTGATGAAATGTGCTGAATGTCTGCCAAGTATTACTACTGCTAATAATAATAATGTTTTTCTAACACAGTCCCGTGGAGCAATATAAATCGGTAACAAGGGACAGATTGCTCCATGGAAGCAAATTGTGACCAATTCTTTTTGAAAGAAGTATGATAGGCTTAACTCCACAATGGCATCATTTTCTGCAATCTGTTCTCTCCTTATTTGTAAGGAGAACAAGTTGTCAAATGTCTACATGAGATGCTTAGGATCTTTAGAAAGGAGAAACGAAGGGGAAAGATTGGAACCAAGCACAAACGCAGTCATATTATGGAAATATTATGTTTCTTGGGTAGGTTAATCAATTTATAAAAAATAAAAAGGTGATTAGTAATATAGAAATGTTTTCATTTGTGATTTCATCAGTTACATGGTTTTATTGTATCCAAAAAGAAAACCTAAGGAAATGCTAATCCATCAATTTAGTTTCAAAACATCTATTTTCTTGAAATAGAAATATTATTCTACACTACTTAGAAGCTTTGTTCTTTTCCTTTACAATACCTAAGAATGATTTAAAAATAAGACTGATAAATTCTTTTGGTTAGAAAAATAATGCATATTTAGTTTATAAAATTTGGACAAAGGAATAAAATGTAGATGAATGAAAACTGGGATATTATTGCAGTGTACTAATTAAAAATAAATCGTCTGTGTAGATTGCCAGGGTTCAACCCCCTGTCTGCCATTTTCAGTTTGACCGAGCCTCTTAATTTCTATATACCTCAATTTCCTCATCTTCTAAGTGGGAACAATAATGTGTATCTTCCTGGATGTTGTGAAAATTACATTAAATAGTGCATGTGAAGCACTTAGAAGAGTGCCTGGCACAGAGAATATTGTTCAAGAAACTATTATTGTTGTTATTTAATCACTCAATCCCTAAACATAAAAATTAAATGTTAAGATACAGTTTCTCTTAAAAAATTGAGATCATACCATAAAAACTATTTTTAACATGGTTTTCCTCACTTAGCACATTATAAGGATTTTCTTATGACATTAGACATTTTTCTACATTACGGTACAATCATTTAGGACTGCAAAATATTTTATTAGTGGATTTGTCTTGACCTAAAGAAACACCTTCTTATTGTCAGCCATTTATATTGCTGTCAATTTTTGTTTTTATAAAGAATGTTGCAATGACCATCATTTTGTACATCTCAGTGTCTTTTAAATTATGGCTTTGGGAAATATCTCTAGAATTAGAATTTTTGAAAAGCAAAGGATATACATACTTTTAAATCTTTTGTTATTAAATTATCCTGCAAAAAGGTTGAGACAGTAGTATATATGTTATCATAACTTAATGTCATCCTTTTAAATCTACATAAACTACTGTTTATCCCTGTGTATATCCCTCAGATAACCTCATATTGGAAGTTAAGAGACAGAGAAATAAATGAGGAGAGAGTGAAATAGATTAAAAGAGTGTGGATGCCTTTTGTATTTTTCCAAGATGTATTTTTGCTGAGGAAAAAAACCTATGGATGAGCATCTCAGAAGATTTATATACCTTGGTAAAAAATGGTAATCATAGACTCTTCCCATTTCCTCTGGTTAGAAGAATTTGTTTTCAAATCTCTGTTATTTTCTTTTCTTTTATCTTATAGTACATAATGTCAAAACAATTTTGAAATATCTATATTCTGGCATAGTTTGTATTACATTCTTATAATTTACTTATTTTAAAAAAATCGGTTAACAGAAAGCCAAATTCTCCTCAGACATTTTTAAAGTTTTATTTTATTTTTAACTGACACATAATATTTGTACATCTTTATGGGGTACAGTGCAAAACATACATGTATACATTTTTATCCCAGTAAGATGTAGACCTTCATAGAAATACTGATGCAAATAAAAGATAGCTCCTGACTCATATTAGGAGACTGATGTCAGTTTTATTTTTCTATTCACTGACTCATACTTGCCCAACAGTTGTCCTCTTCACCTTCTTAACCTTGCTTTTTGTTCTCTGAACTGTCCTCCAAAGCAGAACCATGACATTAAAACTAATATGATATTCATTGTATCCAGAAAGAAAAGACAATATATAAGTTAAGTTTGGTGACAGGATAAAGGAAAATAGAGGCTCAGTTATAGCAATCAAGAGCTTCTCCTTTCTGTTAATGTATCTAGTACCTATTGGTAATAGGAATACTCTTCATGTATTGCAATGAATAGTGTATGTCTAAACTCTACTTATAAAGCTGTAATTTCATTAAGGGGCTCTAGTGGCATGGATAAATGATGTCACTGGTAAGCTGAACTTGAATTACAACTTTAATTATTTACACCTGGGTCTGCATCATTCCTGTATTATACCTGTCATAGTACTATCTTGTCCTGGGCCTGCTAGCAGGACCATGATGATAATTTACTCCATCCGTGGGTCAGGTAGAACAGTATAGCAGCATCACTCAACCACTCCACACAGAGATGAAAGTGATACAGGAACTCCTTAGATATGAGAGGTAGAATTTATGTAGAAGCTGTAATGTAAACTCTCTCAACCTGGCAAAAAGAGGGCTTCCTGAGGTCTCCAAGGAGTAACATCTCTAACTCACTAACCTCTTAAAAGTAGAAAACTGTTTTGGTTATTCTCTCTCTCTCTCTCTCTCTCTCTCTCTCGCCCTCCCTCCCTCTCTCTTGCTATTATTTGGCTTACAGATACCTCTGAGATTACTTTGACAACAACGGAAAACCCAAAAGATTTAATTTTAGGTATTTTCATTTTGAACTTAAGTGCCTATGAGCACATCTCAGTCTATTTTAACAAAATCACCTTGTTTGTGACTTGTCTTATATTAAAGGATGCAGGAAAAGGTAATCTGGTTTGAGCACACAAAGGTGACTAAAAGATTTTGCATATCCATTTTATTTTCCCAGTATTTCACTAAAGGAAATCTTTGGGTCAAAGTTACTTTAAATTATTCATTGAAGTATAATTGTATGGTGCAAATGAAATTAAACATGATGTTTTAACATGAGTTTTCAAATTATAAAGCTTAATGCCAGATAACGGTATTATAGGGAACTGTTCCTACTTTAAAACACTCTCCTATGAAGAAGATGAAAGAGATGGATGTGAGAAGGGCTTTAACTGGACATTAATCACAACTATCATCCAAGGTCCCAAAGGAACCCGAGAAATTCACATGACAGCCTAAATGAAGAGAAGTTTCTTGGTGAAAAAGGGAAACACCCATCATATGTAAGCGATTTCACCAGTTATACGTAAGTAGAAAATATTTTGAAATCTGCTTGTGTGCAACTCTAATAGTTACAGATTTTAAAACTATGCATATTAAATATCAGCTGATAAATAAGTACTGTTACAGAAAAAGTACATAAGCCTAATCTATCTGCTTGAGAAAGAGCATAACAGAGGGAAAGACTAGATGGGAAAATGCAAAAATCAATTGAGATGGGTATGATTGATTATTACTGATTATCAATGCTTCTTTATTGTTTCAAAATAGCCATGGTTCCCACTTGTGTTCTAAAAATGAAGAAAAAGCATGTCCTATAAACCTAACATCTAACACCTAGTAGGTGTTCAGCCTCCTACCAGGCCAGTAAAAACATTAAAAGCCCAGCAGACACTCCAAAGTTGCTTTTTATAAATTTTGTATCTGCCCATATATTTTTCTCTAGAAATAAGATATGACTTATTAGAAGGAAGCCACTTTACAAAACTCTAAACTTATAGAAAACATAACACACTTCTATGCAATATCTTTTAGTTTTCAGACTACTTTCAAGAAATTCAAAAATATTACATGTGAATTAAATCCTTACTAAAATATGCTAGAAAAATTATTTTTAAGAATTCTATGGATCTATTTTCTATCTTGAATTTAAAACTCTCCAGTTTATAAGGCACGATAAGTTTTATGGATGGGCAAGAAGAAAAATCAACATTAGCTCTAGGTGGTCAATGTGATTTATTGTCCATACTGTAGACATTGCAATGTTGAACAAATGGTTAACTAGCCTTTATCCACATTATTTACATTTAATAACTGGGGCAGAATATTAGCAAAGTCCTTAGGATTTGTTGAGTAATTCCCTACCCAGCCTCTCAATGTTTTAATATTAAAACAATTCTTTAAAAGCCGAGTCTAAAGAGTTGGCCGGGCCTCATGTTTTCCTGAGGGAACTTCTAATAGACTGGTGCTTGTGGCCTTTCCTCAGGCTCTCACAGATTTACTTCTCGTGGGATTTTCTGCCTGGCAAGTTGAGAAAGCACACAGGATAATTCCAGGTGTTCTTTATCAAGTCACCAGCCCATGGAAAGTCTACATTATGCCCTGCTGTGCCAAGCTTCTTGGGTGAGGAGGATCCTACAGAGGTGTCCTGTGGTGACCCACCTCATTGTGACCAGGTGGCTAAGTACAAATCTTGGATGAAGAATTGGAAAAATGCAAACCTAAGCCATATCAGTCCAACTTAGCTTTTATCAATAAGAAAGCTAGTATTTTGATCCTTGTCTGCTTCCTGTGACGGTGTTATTTATTTATTGTTTCAAGAGAAGAAAAGCATGATGCACCGTCTATTAACCTTGAAAGATGGACACAAGGACAAATGTTTAGGGACCAACATAACATATGGTGATCTTTGCTTGGGGTGGTGCAGCTAGCACACTAAGGCATTTAGTACTTTGTAGATCTAGAACTTCTGGAATTGAATGCTGGTATTTTGAGGTGGCATCTGTGTGGCTGTTATTCTACCTGTGTGGCTGTTTATTAGCTGGGATAGGCCCAAGTAAACTGGCTGTCCAGGCCTGCACGTACACATCATTGTTGCTGCCCAGGAATTGCACGGAGGCAGTTTGGCCAAACATTGCATTTGAGGCCCAGGAAGGGATTAGAAGATCATGGAAAAAGAGAGTCCTTTTGTCAGATATCACTGTGCAGGCTTTTTGGGCACTAGATGTATGGAATGATTTTAGCTTCCATTGTTTGTTTATTTGTTTTTTCATCAAGGCCTTTAAGCTAAGACTATAAACTTCAAAAGCAGTTAAGTCCTATTCAAGCAACGGAGCTTCATGGAAGACATAGGTAGAGATCTGAATCAGTCTTTTTCCCAAACTGTATTTAATGCCGGGGAGTGAACTGCGGAGGGACTCACTCCCTGTATTCATGTGGTTTGTCTCCAGAGAACTCCGTCCCCACACATTATCTTCAGGTGACTCTGGATTTAGACTTAGAAGGGTAGTGAGTCCATCAACAAACAGCCCCTGATAGAAGAGTTCTTATTAAATAAGGGATAGACAATCTTTGCTTGAGTTTGAAAAGGAACCAATGAAATTTATTCAAACCCCAAAACTAAGAAGATAAATATAAAGGTTTGTGCCAGTAATACTCTGTCCTCAGGAACCAAGTTTGTTCAGGTAAAAAGGAGGAACTAGATTGGTTTTTAAAACTATTAGAACATGATCCTTGGCAGAGTCAAAGAAAAATAAAGGAAGTTTGGTTAAAGAAGGGAAGAAAAAGATTTTCTTAGGAGCAAGGTTAAGCTCTTATAGAAAAGAGTAAGCCAATATGAGCAGGAAAACGAAACCTTGGAGGATAGGCTATGCAAATAAAAAAGGAGAAAGGTCATGAGCCCAAGTTTAGCTGTCCTTACAGATAGGATTAGAAAAGAGTATTTTGATTGTTACTTGATCAGAAAGGGTGATTGGGGTTCAAAGAAAACTACCAGAGGAAAGGCAGCAAGATCTCTAGAAGCTCACTGTAATGATTCTCCCAGAGGGAGTTCTGGATCCAGAAAACTAAAGAGAGACATACCCTTAAAGCTACAACTAATCACACCCTTAAGGCTTGAGTCAACTGTCAATGAGCAGTTTTACAAAAGTGGGACATAAATCAGAAGTACCATGTTAAGGCATTAGTAAGTACATTTGAAGGTCTAAAAGCAATTGTAGATGGTACAATCTTTCCTGAAGTCAAATGCCTGAGAAATGTAGGGCTATAGGAAGATAGGACATAATACCTATTGATACATATTATATATTAATCTCAGAATTTTACATATGAGCTGGTTTACTATTTATAATAATCTCAGAAGGGAGGGACTATTAATATTCGCATTCTACAGATAGAAATTGAGGCACAGTAATTTAAGTGATTTGCCCAAGGATATGTATAGCTAGTAAATAAAGTAGCTAGAACTCAAATTCATGTGGTCTAGCTCCAGAATCTGGGTTCTTGAGCATTATGATTTATTGTCTTATATTGAATTTTAGTGCTGGGTTAGATGGTCATCTGATCAGAGAATGCTTCCTGGTGGGATTACCCAACACATGATGGGGTAGAGAGAGTAGACACATTTGTTTGAAGAGTGTACATATGCTTTTTTGGCAGACTGATAGCTCATGAAATTCATGCTTCTTATAGGACAGATAGGCCAGTAGCAGTGGAGCAAGGAGGCTAAATCTAGAGGAATATGCTAGAAAAATAAATGTATGAAAAGGAAAGTGGAAGTTCTAGGCAACGAGTAAGCTTTTCAGGTGGTATAAAAAGAAAGGGACAAGTTTAAGTGTTTTTCATTATAAAAACACAGCTGAACATCCCTGAAATGAATTTGAACATTAAGAGAACAGAAGAGACAAGTTCTAGTACTCCAGAAAAAGTTATGGCAGAAGAAAATACTTTTGCTGACAATAAAGTTTCTGAGTTATTCAAGACCTGAAGAGACAAAGAGCTGAGGAATATCCAGGCTCTGGGGAATAGCACATGACAAAATATTGGATCTGACTAGGCCTTGAGGGGCACAGAGTCCCAAACTCCAACATCAGTTTTATTCAGCAATCTGCTAGGGTGAAACAAAACAAATATTCTAAGTGAAATAAAACAAATGAAACCTAGGAGGCAGAATTCACGGGCCTTAGTTCTAACATCAGAGGCCGCAAGAAATGCCAGCTCATAAAAATAGAATGGGGATTATGCAATTAGACAGTGACCACAGTGGATTCAGTGCTGAACTGTCAGAAGCAAAGAGGTCAAAGGTAATGCAAGATGAGATTTTAAATATAACGAATGGGAAAGAAAGGTGACACAGAGGAGCTTGGGAAATTTCTAAATTCCCCAAGTAGCCAATGATGTCACAAATGCTACTCTCTGAGAATATGCATAGGTACATCTTCCCCCCAACATGGTAAACATCTGCATCTATAATAGCTCTCAGTGAGAGAGTTCTTCCAATTGACTTCAGATTCACAAGCCATAAATTTCATATAATTGTATTAGACTTATTCGCTACTAAATCACTGAATATTACTGAGGTTCTTCTGGTGTCTGTAACGAGGATCTAGATTTTTAACAAATATTGGTTTCTAGGGAAAATATTTTACTTAGATAACTACCGCAAAGGCCTGGAAATTTGCTTGTGTTTCAAACTTTCATGGGTGTAGGGCTAGTGCCAGAGTAATCTTTAAACTCTTAGCTTGGGCCAGCGAGAGGCATTCACATGGAGTGAAAAGTGGAAGAGAAGCCACTGGAAACAGGAAGCTCAAAACAACAGTGGTGGCTTCCGTTGGCTTCTAGGATTTATTTTTGAGAATTGCCTACCTGACTAAGGCTGGGATCATTAGTTGCGACTTCCCTGTGAGTGCTATACTTTGAGATTTCCTGAAAGAGGTGTTCTGATCTTAGCTCTGGCAGCTCTTCAGATGATTGTATAAACTTTTTATTTTATGTAATAAATATCTCTTTAATCAAACTAACCTGGGCTCACTTCTGTTTTCTGATCAAACCCTTATTGACAACATTGGTGTCAAAAGAATTCAAATTCTGAATCATAAAGGGAATTTATTTCCACAGAAGATAGCCAAGGCTGCAGATAACAAGGAAACCTCCAACTCTAATCAGAATGACTTGCCTTTGGCTAAGAATGAACAGAATAAGAAAATTTGGTGATAGGGATAATTTTGGGGATTTAAAAAATTTCTCTTGAATTTAAGAAGACTGGATTATAGTTTTGTTTTTCACTCACTGCATATTTTTGGTCTTTGATTTATCTAGAAAAGGCCATAAATTTAATTTTTGATCATTTATTCCTAGAAATTGATGAGTATCATGGTTAAATTTGAAGCATTTTGATATACACCTTGAGTATATCTTATCTGAAATGCTTGAGAGCAGAAGTGTTTTGGATTTCAGATTTTTTCAGATTCTGGAATATTTACATATATACATAATGGGATATCTTAGGAATAGGACCTAAGTCTAGACATGAAATTCATTTATGTTTCACATACACATTATACAAATAACCTGAAAGTAATTTTATACAATATTTTAAAACAATTTTGTGCATGAAACAAAGTTTGTGTACATTGAACCATCAGAGAGCAAAGGTGTCACTATCTCAACCACCCATGTGAACTATCTGAAATTGTTTGTCATCTCCATTATTTCTGACCCGGAATTTATATGCTACCAATAAGCAATCATTTTCTTATGCTTATTCACACCTAAGTACTTAAAAGTAAAAAATATGGCATACCATTAATACCAGTGTAAAAATAATGTGTTCAGGGTAACTGAGCAGCACAGTAGCATCACCAGAACGCCTGTATCAGCTGTTAAACAGCAGCAACAAACAATGGTAGGCTTTCCATCTCCACCTATGTGTTGTGTTTTGATTAAAAGGTTATTGTACACTATATTTCATTTTTTTTTTAGGTGAAAAGAAACGTTATAAGTAGTTGAGAGACCAGGAATTTGGTCCTCTAGGGAGAAAGAAGCATTATGCTGGATGGCTTTTTTAAATGTTTCCACCAGAGTTAACTGCCTCATTAGCAATGGTTTTGTCTTAGGAGTGTTTCTTTAATTTTATAAACTGATGTGATTTCTTATTTTGTTATAAATGCACACTGCTGTAGTCTTTCAATAAGCCCATTGCACATTTTACCATGTCATCTATAGGCACGTTTCTGCAGTCTTAACAATGGCATATTCATTGTTCCTATTATCACAAACACTTTGATTCAGAACCATTTTGGGTATTTCATCATTGGTCAATGAATGAACAACTGGAGCATCGTTATTCGTGTTAAAAAGTTATTTGATATCCGTTTCTTCCAGGTTACTGGCAGACTCTGAAGGTATATTTTTTTGCATATATGAGGAGGTCAGACATCATTTTTTTGTCACTTGATACACAGAATCTTTCAAAGTCACCAACTTGTTCATTGTCATCATTGAACATAGTTACAGCCCAGAGGTTGTGCCAGGCATGTACAATTGTATCTTTAGTCCTGTGTTCCATATGTTGGCAGCAGCATATACGGCATCCTTCATGTCAAACACCTTTTGAAAACTTTCCACATCCACATCTCTCTTCACCAATGCTAGCATACTATTCAGGAAAGTGTTTTTATATTTACTCTTCCTTAATTTAAGGATACCCTGGTTATATGGCTCAGTTAATGAATTTGTATTTGGGGGAAAGTGCATGGCATAAACATTATTTTTGATGATGATTTCAGCTGGAAGATGAGCAGAAAAGGTGTCAAGGAATAACAAAATCTTATAATCACCATCCAGTCTACCTTCCCCATAGCGAGCACCAACCACTGGTAAAAAAAAAACTTTATGAAACCAATCAAAAAAGATGTCTCTGGGAGAGGGGTCAGAGCAAGATGGCTGCGTACAAACCGATAGCAGTCATCCCTCTGCACAAACACCTACACAACTATCCATGCAAGCAAGCACCTTCAGAAGAAGCAAAAATCAGGAGAGTGATCATACTACCTGATTTTAACAGTATATCAAGGAAACAAGCACTGAAGAGGGCAGAAAAGACAGTCTTGCATTGCCTGTATCACCCTTCCACCATCTCCCAGCAGTGACTCGCCAACCGGCAGTGGAGAGAGAATCTGTGTGCCTGGGGGAGGGAAAGTGAAGTGATTGTAGGGCTTTGCATTAAAACTCAGGACCACCGTAGCATAGAGGAACACAACATAGGACAGAATTCTGCTGGTGTCCATGGAGGGAGCATTTTGACCAGCCCAGCCAGAGGGAAATCAATCACTGCGAAGCCCTAGTTCCTGCTAGCCCCACCAACAGCAGAAAAAAAGCAGCCTGGGGCCTCGACTAAATTCATAAGGCAGTTGGGCCAAAAGGGCTATAGTCCTTGGGCAATTCCTGTGGCTGTGCTGGTTCAGAGCCAGTGACCTTGGGGTGCACATGACTCAGTGGGACGCCAGCAGCTGCAGCCAGGCCAGTGCCAGTGTCACTCCTCATCCAACTACAGGTAGTAAAGTACAGAGTCTTCTTCCACTTGAGGGAAGGAAAGGGAAGTGTTCAGACGATTTTGTTTTGCAACTTGGGTGCCAATAAGCCTCAGTAAAATAAAATAACAGGCAGACTGCTGAGGCCCCTGAAATCAGGCCTTAGTTTCTAGACAACATTTCTGGACCCACTCTGGGCCACAAGGAAACATGCTGCCCTGCAGGAAAGGACTGGGTCCTGGCAGGATTCACCACCTGCTGACTGAAGAGCCCTTGGGCTTTGAATAAACATCTGAGGTAGCCAGGCAATAATAACCACTGGCTTGGGTAAGACTGGGCAGGCTTTAGGTGTTACCTGGCACTGGTCACCATGAGGGAGTGCCTACATCACTCCTCTCCCAACTCCAACAGCCCAGCAGAGAGAGTGCGGGAAGAAAGTGAGAGAAGTTGCCTCGTAATCCAGGGAATTCTCTTGTATTTTACCCAAGCTCACCAAAGCGGTACCACCAAGAGTCTCTAAGAGTCACAGCATTACTGCGCTTGGGGCATCCGCAGTGCTGATATATAGCTGCAGCAATCAGAGACTTAGACCACAACACTCAATTCCATTTAAGTATTTGGAAAGACTTCTTAAGAAGGACAGGTTCAAACAAGCCCAGACTGTGAAGGTTCAGGTAAATATCCATCTCTTCAATGCTCAGACATCAACAAAGATCCACATCCATCAAGAAGATGCAGGAAAACGTGATCTCACCAAATGAACTAAATAAGGAGTGATGGAGATAGATGATCTTTCAGACAAAGAATTCAAAATAGCTGTCCTGAAGAAGCTCAATGAACTTTAAGACAACACAGACAAGGAATTCAGAAGCCTATCAGAGAAATTTAACAAAGAGATTGAAATAACACACACACACACACACACACACACACACACACACACACACAAAAAAACACCATAAATTCTAGAGCTTAAGAATTCAATTGACAAACTGAGAAATGCATCAGAGTCTCTCAACAGCAGAATTGACCAAGCAGAATAGAGAATTAGTGAGCTTGAAGACAGGCTATTTGAAAAGACACAGTCAGCAGAGGAAAAAAAAAAAAAGAATGAAGCATACCTATAAGATCTAGAAAATCAGCCCCAAACAGCAAATCTAAGAGTTATTGGCCTTAAATAGGAGGTAGAGAGAGAGATTGGGGTAGAAAGGTTATTGAAAGAAATAATAAAAGAGAACTTCCCAAACCTAGAGAAATATATTAATATTCAGGTACAAGGTAATAGAACACCAAGCATATTTAACCCAAACAAGGCTACTTCCAGGCATTTAATAATCAAGCTCCCAAAGGTCACAGATAAAGAAAAGGTCCTAAGGGAAACAAGAAAAGAAAAAAAATAACTTAAAATGATCCTCCAGTACATCTGGCAGCAGAATTCTCAGTGGAAACATTACAGGTCAGGAGAGAGTAGCAGGACATATTCAAAGTGATAAAGGAAAAACACCTTAACTCTATAATATTATATCCTGCAAAAATATCCTTGAAACATGAAGTAGAAATAAAGAATTTCCCAGACAAATAACAGCTGAGGGATTTCATCAACACCAGACCTATCCTACAAGAAAAGCTAAAAGGAGTTCTTCAGTCCTTCAAGAAAAGGATACTAATGAACAATAAGAAATCTTCTGAAGGTATGCAACTCATTGGTAACAGTGAGGACACAAATTACAGAATATTCCATTGCTGTAAGTGTAGTGTATAAACCACTTATATCTTTAGTAGAAAGACTAAAAGACAAACATATCAAAAATAACAACAACAGTTTGTTGAGAGACAGATTGTATAAAAAGATATGGACAGAAAAAACAAAATGTTAAATGGTAGGAAAGGATGGAGTTAAAGGGTACAATTTCTGTTAGATTTCTCTTTGCTTGCTTATTGGTTTGTTTATAAGCAGAGTTACGTATGTTTAAAATAATTGGTTATAAAATGTTTTTGCAAGCCCCATTGTAACCTCAAAACCTACACCAGACATACAAAAAATAAAAAACAAGAAATTAAAACACAGTGCCAGAGAAAATCATTTTTAACAAAGGAAGATAGGAATGAAAGAAGAGAGTACCACAAAACAATCAGAAATCAAATAACAACATGGCAGTAGTAAGTCCTTACCTATCAATAATTACATTAAATGCGAATGTACTAAACTCTCCAATCAAAAGACATACAGTGGCTGAAGGGATTAAAAAAAAAACAAAACAAGAGCTAATTATATGTTGTCTGCCAGAAACACACTTCACCTATAAAGACACAGATAGACTGAACATAAAGGGATAGGAAAAGATATTCCATGCAAATGGAAACCAGAAAAGAGCGGGAGTAGCTATACTTCTATCAGATAAAATGCATTTTAAGAAAAACACTGCAAAAAGGGACAAAGAAGATCATTATATAATGATAAAGGGGTCACTTCAGCAAGAGAATATAACAATTCTAAATATATATGCACCCAACACTGGATCATTCAGATATATAAAGCAAACATTATAAGAGCTGAAGAGAGAGATAGACCCTAATACAATAATAGTTGGAGACCTCAACACTCCACTTTCAGCATTGGACTGATCATTGCGACAGAAAATCAACAATGAAATATTGGACTTAATCTGTACTATAGATGAAATTAATATAATAGATATTTACAGAATGTTTCATCTAACAGCTGCAGAATTCACATTCTTCTCCTCAGCTCATGAATCATTCTCAATGATAGATAATATGTAGGCCATGTAATAGTCTCAAAAAGATCAAAAAAATTGAAATCAAACCAAGTAATTTCTCTGACCACAATAAAATAAAACTAGAACCCCATAACAAAAGTAACATTGGAAAATACACAAACACATGAAAATTAAACAATATGTTCCTGAATAACCAGTGGATCAATGAAGAGATTAAGATAGAAATTTAAAAATTTCTTAAAAGAAATGAAAGCCTGACATATGTATCTTATGAGATAAAGCAACAATAATAATAAGAGGAAAGTTTATAGCAATAAGTGCCCACAGCAAAAAGCAGAAAAGCTTCAAATAAACAACCCAACAATGCATCTCAAAGAACTAGAAAAATAAGAGAAAATCAAACCCCAAATTAGTAGAGGAAAACAAATATTCAAGATCAGAGCAGAAATAAATGAAATTGAAACAAAAAATACAAAATATCAATGAAACAAAAGTTGTGTATTTGAAAATATAAACAAAATAAATACACCTTTAACTAGACTAAGAAAAAAGAAAGAAGACCCAAATAAATAAAATGAGATGAAAAAGAAGACATGACAAATGATACTGCAGAAATCCAAACTATCATTAGAGACTACTATGAGCAAATATATGCCAATAAATTGGAAAATCTAGAAGAAATGGATAAATTCCTGGGCACATACAACCTACCAAGATTGAACCAGGAAGAAATCCAAAACTTGAATAAACCAATAACAAGTAATGAGATAGAAGCAATAATAAAAAATCTCCCATCAAAGAAAAGCCCAAGACCCAGTGGCTTCCCTGCTGAATTCTACCAAGCACTCAAAGAAGATCTAATACCAATCCTACTTAAACTATTCCAAAAAATGGGAGTGGAAGGGATACTCCCAAACTCATTCTATGAGCTCTGTATAACCCTGATACTAAAACCATACAAAGACACAAGAAAAAAAGAAAATTATAGGCCAGTATCTCTGATGAACGTAGATGCAACAATCCTCAAAAAAATACTAGCAATCTGAATTCAACAACATGTTAAAAAGATTATTCATCATGATCTGTGAGATTCATCCCAGGGATGCAAGGATGGTTCAACATATACAAATCAATCAATGTGATACATCATATCAGCAGAAAGAAGTACAAAAACCACATGATCATTTCAGTTGATGCTAAAAAGGCATTCAATAAAATTCAACATCACTTCATGATAAAAACTCTCAAAAAACTTGGTATAAAAGGAACTTACCTCAACATGATAAAAGCCATATATGACAGACCTATAGCTAGTATCATATTGAATGGGGAACAGCTGAAAGCCTTTCCTCTGAGATCTGTAATAAAATAAGGATACCCAGTTTTACCACTGTTATTCAACGTAGTACTGGAAGTTCTAGCTAGAGCAATCAGACAAAAGAAGAAATAAAGGATATTTTAATTGGAAAGGAAGAAGTCAAATTATCCTTGTTTGCAGACAATATGATCTTATATCTAGAGAAACCTAAAGACTCCACCCAAAAACTGTTAGAACTGATAAACGAATTCAGTCAAGTTGCAGGGTACAAAATCAACATACAAATATCAGTAGCATTTCTATATGCCAGCAGTAAACAATCCGAAAAAAAAAAAAAAATCAAGAAAGTAAACCCGTTTGCAATAGCTACAAATAAAATAAAATACTTAGGAATAAACTTAACCAAAGAAGTGAAAGATCTCTACAATGAAAACAATAAAACATTGATGAAAGAAGTTGAAGAAGACACACACAAAAAAAACTAGAAAGATATTTAATGCTCATGGATTGGAAAAATCAATATTGTTAAAATGTCCACACTACCCAAAGCAATCTACAGATTCAGTGCAATCCCCAACAAAATACCAATGACGTTTTTCACAGAAACAGAAAAAGAATACTAAAATTTATATGGAACCAAAAAAGAACCAGAATAGCCAAAGCCATCTTGAGTAAAAAGAACAAAACTGGAGGAATCACATTCCCTGACTTCAAATTATATGACAAAGTTTATATTGCCAGTACCAAAATAGTATGGTACTGGTATAAAAACAAAACCATGGACAGAATAGAAGACTCAGAAATAAACCCAAAATCTATAGTAAACTTATCTTTGACAAAGGTGCCAAGAACATACAATGAGGAAAGGACAGTCTATTCAATAAATGGTGCTGGGAAAATTGGATATCCATATACAGAAGAATGAAACTAGACCCTTATCTCTTTCCATATAAAAGAAACAAATCAAATTGGATTAAAGACTTAAATCTAAGACCTGAAACTATGAAACTATTAATAGGAAATATTGGGAAGTGCTTCAGGACATTGCCATAGGCAAAAATTTCTTTTTTATTTTCCTCTCTATATTTTTTTATTTCAAAATATTAAGCAGGTACAATTTTTGTTGTTATATGTATAGCTTTTAAATGCTTAAGTCAGGACTGTTAGTGTGCCCATCACACAAATAGTGTTCACCATGCCTGTCATGGTAGGTTTTTATCCCTCCTTTCTTCCCTCTCCCTGCTTCTTGATTTCCAATGACTGACTACTCTCTGTGCCCACGTGGGCCCATCGATTAGTTCCAAGTTATTGGAGAGTACATGTAATGTTGTTTTTCCATTCTTGAGATACTTCAGTTAGGATAATGGTCTCCAGTTCCATCCAAATTGCTGCAAGAAACATTAATTCACTTCTTTTTATGGATGCATAGTGCTCTATAGTATATATACACCACACATTTTTAATCCACTCATGAATTGATGAACACTTAGGTTGATTCCACATCTTTGCAATTTGAATTGTGCTGTAATAAACATTCAAGTGCAGGTGTGTTTTTGATAAAATGACTTATTTTCCTTTGGGTAGATACCTAGTAGTGGGATTGCTCATTCAAATGGTAGGTCTACTTTTAGTTCTTTGAGAAATCTCCATACTGTTTTCCATGGAGGTTGTGCTAATTTGCGGTCCCACCAACAGTATATAAGTGTTTCTATCTCTCTGTCTCCACAGCAGCATTTATTGTTTTTTTGACTTTTTAATAATAGCCATTCTGCTCATTGTGGTTTTAATTTGCATTTCCCTGATGATTAGTCATGTTGAGCATTTTTCATGTTTGTTGGCCATTTGTCTATCTTCTTTTAAAAAACTTCTGTTCATGTCTTTTGTGCACTTTTTATTGGGGTTGTTTGTTTTTTTCTTGCTGATTTGTTTGATTTCTTTGTAGATTCTGGATATTAGCCCTTTATTGGATGTATAGTTTGTGAATATTTTCTCCCATTGCAAAATTGGACAAATGAGATCACGTCAAACTAAAAAGCTTCTGCATAGCAAAGAAAACAATCAATAAAGGAAAGGACAACCCACAGAATGGAAGAAAATATTTGCTAACTGCCTATCTAACAAGGTATTAATAACTAGAATATATAAGGCGCTCCAACAACTTGATGGGAAAATATCAAAGAATCCAAGTAAGAAATGAACAAAGGATCTGAATAGACATTTCTCAAAAAAAGATATGCAAATGGCCAATAGGTATATGAAAAATTGCTCAACATCATAAGTCATCAGAGAAATGCAAATCAAAACTATAATGAGATATCGTCTCACCCCAGTTAAAATGGCTTTTATCAAAAAGCCAATAATGAACACTGATGAGGATGTGGAGAAAGTAGAACCCTGTTGGTGGGAATGTAAATCAGTGCAACCACTATGAGAAACAGTATGGAGGTTCCTCAAAAAACTGGATATAGAGCTAACATAGGAATCAGTAATCCCACTACTGATTATATAACTGAAAGATGGAAATTCAGTATATTGAAAAGATATCTGCATCTCCATGTTTACTGTAGCACTGTTCACAATGGCCAAGATATGTAACCAACCTAAGTGTCTACCAATGGATGAATGAATAAAAAAATTGTGGTACATATACAAAATGGAATAGTATATAGCCACAAAATAAATCAAATCCTGCCATTTGCAGCAACATAGATGGAACTGGAGAACATTATTTTAAAGGAAATAATCCAAGCACAGAAAGATAAAGCTTGTACATTCTCATTCCTATGTGAAGCTAAATATTAAAAACAATTGGTCTTAAGGAGACAGAGAGTAGAATGGTGGTTACCAGAGGCTAAGAAGGTTAGCAGGGCAGGAGACAAAGTGGATATGATTAATGGATGGCAAAATATAGTTAGATATTTATATATAATGAACAATATTTGATGGCACAACAAAGTGACTATAATTAACAATAAGTTAGAGTATACTTTAAAATAACTAAAAGAGTGAAATTGGAATGTTCATAACACAAAGAAATGCTAAATGCCTGAGGCGATGGATACCCCAATTATCTTAATTTGATTAATTCACATTGTATGCCTGTATCAAAATACCATAGGCATACTATAAAAATATATAACTATTGTGAACCCATAATAATTAAAAATAAAAAAATTTTAAAAGATGTCTCTGGTAACCATGAGTTTTTGTTAGCATAATAATAGACTGATAAGAAATTCATTTCTTGAAAAGGATGCAAGCTTTTGCCTATCACAGCAAGTTTATACTCTTGCATGCCTGCTGCATTAGCACATCCCAGCACAGTTATTCTGTCCTTGGCATCTTTAATTACTATGGGGAGTTTTCTCATCAGCTGTGCTCAGTGTCTTTCTGAGGCAATAACACCAAAACAGTGATGTTTCATGAACGTTAGAGACTTGTTCTGGCATCAGATTTTATCAGTGATGACCCTGGCAAACTTATCAATGAATTTCTCTGCTGCTTCATGATCAGCAGGTGCTTTATCATAACAAATCATCAAAAATTTGATCTCATGTCTTTTCATACATTTCTTGCAATATTCAAAGTTCTCTTCACTTTTCTGTTCATTGTGATAGATTTTTGCTTGTTTCATAATCAGTCTAACATTACGTGGCATGTGTTCACAGCTATGATGACAGATCCACTCTTTCGATATGATCTATAATAGATCTTTATTTTTAGCTTTATGCAGCATTATTCTATTTTTCATTAACTTCTGCTCATCACTTTCAGCATAAAACTTCAGCAGTTTATCCTTCTGTTTCTTTAGGCCATATGTGGTGGTCATTCCAACACCATGCTCTTCTATAAGACATTTCACTCTTACATTGCTGTCCAGTTTGTCCAATAGCTTTATTTTCTATGCTATAAACTTAAATGCTCCCTCTTCTTTGTGGGGGACAGAGTCTCACTCTGTTGCTTGGGCTAGAGTGCCGTGGCATCAGCCTAGCTCACAGCAACCTCAAACTCCGGGGCTCAAGCAATCCTTCTGCCTCAGCCTCAGACTAGCTGGGACTATAGGCATGCACCACCATGCCCGGCTAATTTTTTCTATATATTTTTAGTTGTCCAGCTAATTTCTCTCTATTTTTAGTAGAGACGGGGTCTCGCTCTTGCTCAGGCTGTTCTTGAACTCCTGACCTCGAGAGATCCTCCCACCTCAGCCTCCCAGAGTGCTAGGATTGCAGGTATGAGCCATGGCGCCTGGCCCCCTCTTTTTCTTATCACTGTCAACCATAGGGGTATCTGCAGGTTTACTTGGCATTTTCAACAATATCTTCAAACCACAGAGCATGGACCATATAAAAAAATACCCACAGTGAGTAATGCAAGTAAGTCTTGGCCCCAAGTAGGGCATCATGAAGAACCTGCTGTTGGCATATCCAGCCTGCACACATGTCATTATTACTCTTTGTGGGTGTGCTTGTATGAGGGAGTCTAGGCATGTGTGGAAAAGGTATATCTTCTGGGTACTAAAGTTTAATTGCCCACAGAGGTCCCATAAGGATATACAAAGAAAAAATAGTTCATATGCGGTGGGGGGAGAGCTATCTTAATAAGCTGTTATTTACTTCCCCCAATGGATTTGCCATGCCTCACCTGACAATATAGCTCTCAAACTAGGGAAAGTAAATTGCAGAAGGTTGTGATTGTTCAAATGCTACTTTCTGAAAGAAGAGACTATGCACAGGTGAATTCACAGGATTAATTTTCTCCTGGCTTTGTGCTCCCGCGAGAGGCTTCTCCTAGAATAACACTCTGAGCCTCTATTCCACATCTCCCTCACTCATCCAAATCAGTCATTTAGACTTCTCTCACTTATGCTCTCACTTCCTCCCCATTTAAAGAGGAAGGATGAAATACCTTACTGATGAGTTTGGGCAAAAGAATGCTTCTGAGTTCTTTTTCTTTTGGATCCCCTGGTCCACAGGATCTGTCATGTGATAAGCCTATTGGAACAGTGCTGACCCAGGTAAGTCTGTAATGATTTAGTTTTGCATGAAACTGGGTAAAATGTACCCCTGATACTTCTGGTGTGATGTACTAGGCAGCCCACAGTGGCCATCTGTCTAAGCTAGTTTTTCAATACAATTTTGTCAATAGCATTAGTGATCTATTTTCCTCCATGATTAGTTTTGAACTTAGCAAGGAAAGTGTTAACACAAGATGAGGTCATTCTCTTCAAAGGGAAAACATGTTGCAAGCATCGAGCTTTTCTATAGTCTTACTAAAACTATCTGTTCTGTTTTCTGAGTGTTGACTAGACGCATTGTTCCTCAAACTCTTTTTGACTGTAAGTCATAGTAAGAAATACATTCTACATTATAAGCTAGTACACATACAGAAAATAACAATTTTCATAAAATCACTTTTTATTAAGTGTACTCTCTCTGATATTTTCTATTCTATTTCATATTATAAAAATAATGGTCTTGCTCTCTAAATAAATTTCCTGACCTAGTAATAAATCACAACCCATAGTTGAAAAATGCTAGATCAAGCATCATATGTTCATGTAACAGACTTTGAGAACAACTTCTAGACAGAGATGTTATAAAAGAAAATGTCATTTTGATTTTTTCTAAACATTTTTAGTAATTTGCTTTGCTCTCCAAGAGAGCAAACATTATGTGAACCTCATACGTGAAGCTCCTTAGGAAGCTGATGACAATCCTGAATTTAGTATGTTATTTGCCTGCTAGGTTCATGGAATATCCAGAGCACTGTAATTTGCATCTTGTTACATGGCAAACATTGCTTAAGAGTTATAGATCAGCATCCCTCTTCAGCTGGCGCGCATACTCCTTGACGGCAAGGACCATGTCTTCTATTTCTTTTGTATCTTTCATCCACATTTAATATATGGCAGACATGGTTTCCACCTTTAAGGAATACATAGTCTGGTTGAAGAAAGATATTAAATTACAATTATTAAGAACTTTCATCATGTAACCCAGAGCCAAGTATTTTTATAGACTCACAACTGAAATTCTGGAAGTAATGTGGAATTGATCGAAATCAAGTGCAATTAGTCAATGACAATTTCTGGAATAGGTATATTCTGAATTGACTTTTAAAAGATTGTCGGATAATTGGGAAGTGGGGAATCTGTAGCAGCTTCACTTTCTGGGTCTTAGCAATCACCTGTTTAAGAAAAACAATTTCATTGGGAAGGACTCAGATATTCTTTCCCCTAGATGTGTGCTTTGAACCAATTATAATTTGGTGCCAAAGGGAACCAAAGCTGAAGCTTATCTGATATAGAAGTACAACATCAGTTATCTTTATAGATCAAGAAGAAAATAAAGAATGGTTTGCAATTTTCAGGGCTGATATAGAGAGCAATGGCATGGAGTGGCCTTTAACAAACTGCTTATATCTGCGGTCCCCAACCCTCAGGCCACAGACTGGTATCGTTCTGTGGCCTGTTAGGAACTGAGCCACACAGCAGGAGGTGAGTGACAGGTGAGCCAGCAAATCTTCATCTATATTTACAGCTGCTCCCCATCACTGCATAAGTTCCGCCTCCTGTCAGATCAGCGAAGGCATTAGATTCTCAAAGGAGCGCAAGCCCTATTGTAAACCGCGCATGAGAGGGATCTAGGTTGCACACTCCTTATGATTATCTAATACCTGATGATCTGAGGTGGAGCTGGGGTGGTGATGCTAGCACTGGGGAGCGGCTGCAAATACAGATTATCAGCAGAGAGGTTTGACTGCACAATAAATGTAATGTGCTTGAATCATGCTGAAACCATCCCTACACCCCATTCCGTGGAAAAATTGTCTTCCATGAAACCAGTCACTGGTGCCAAAAAGGTTGGGGACCACTGGCTTATATAATTGCTTAGTTTGAGGTTGAGAAAAGAAACCAAAAGCTCAAAGGCATTATGTCGCAAACTAGCCTCATCCTAAAAATCTCAAGGGATAAGAAATGACAGTTCCTGTTTTAGGTCTCTTCCCAGAAATGATGACTAGTGGATCTGGAGTAGGGCCCACGTTTGGAAATCTCTGGTCAAAGAGTAAGTGAAACAAATAAGCATATTCCAATAGTTTTTCTTCAATAAAAACAATTATTCTGTACTAAGCACTTAGGTGCTCTGGACATTGCGTCTATGTTATATAATTTAATCCTGACAAAAAGCTCTATGAAATAGCTATTATCTTCATTTCATAGATGAGGCTTAGAGCTCACTGAATTCACATAGCTGTAAGTAGAAGAACCCAGATCTGTTCCACTGCAGTCCTGTGTTCCAGATAGCCAAGTCTGCTTCCTCCAAAGAGACGTTATTCTCCATAGTTCAGCCTCACGTTCACGATCTTGGGTTCTAAAGGGTTGCAGACCCGATACAGAATTCCAGTTGTGCAATTCACCACCTGTATGAACTTTCTAACCACATTAAGTTGTTGAATAATAGTAAATGGCAGCTTTCTCAACTGTAAAATAGGGATATTAATAGCACCTACTGCTACTAGTGTTGTGAGGAGTGATTGCTTAAAATATATTAGAAAAAGACAAGTACCCTTGTTGGAAGTATAATGCCTTTGTCAGTATATGTGAATTCAGTGTATGTGAAAATGATATCACATTTTTGTTATGTTTTAGAAAGCCTGAAAGACTTTACAAAGTTTTGTCTTCCCTTAAGCGTACCTCTCCCATATTTCCTTGATGAGAAGTTGCCATTTTCTTTTGGGAATATAAGACATTCATCCAAAAAAATGAATATTGCCTCAGTACAGCTTTTCAAAACATTAAGAAAGTATACTAAATTACCCTTCCTTTAACCAGATGCCAGAAGATTTTCTCTTACCCTCCCAACTAAAAGTAATGTATCTTAAGTCCTAACAGATTCACAGGCTTAAATCCTATGACTAATATTGGACAGGCTCACCCAGGATTTATTAGGGATCAATGTGACCAATGGGTTTGGCAGCTGATAGTTGTCCTCCTTTCTCCTAATGCTGTAAAAATAACATTGTTGCCATTATTACATCATTTCAGTGTCTCCAAATATGTTCATCAGTCTGACCACTGCTAAAATGTTTTTATTTAAAAAAAAAAAAAACTTTCTGCTTCTCAAAAGGTTAGCCGACGTCTGAGTGCTGGCAAGTTACCAAGACACAAATCTTCGTCTCCTTCCTCACCTCCCACTGCCCAGCTGATTGAACAAGTAATACTCAAAATATTTGGGGAGCTTGGTGTTGTCCACAGGAACATCAAGTTTCTCCTACTGATTAATTCTTACTGTTCCAAATTAGCAATGTAGTTCTTGTCCAAGTGCTAAAACTGCCAGTAATGGTCTTACTTTTGTCTTAAAGATACCACATCTGACGCTTAATGGCAGCACTAATCCTGATTTATTCCTCCAAATGCCGAAGCTGGAAGGAAAGGTCAAAATGGTCAGTGGGTTCCCCTTATAGTGAGCTTTAAAGTAAAACAAGAGGAAACACGCCAGAAGAGGCAAATGTAGGCTGGCCTTAGTCTTGCCCTCTTTTACTCAGTCCACTTACAGCTCATCTGTCACCCAGGATCATGGTGAGCCTTCCTGGGTGGTTGCTGTCCCTGAAATATTTTGTTCATTCTTTCCCATTGGACCCAAGTGTCTCTTAAAAAAAAAAAAAAAAAACTGCACTGCTCATGTTCCTAAGACCTTAAGATTACCTCCGCCTTAAAACCATGCCAACTAGGAGGGACCTCTCCTGTCTCAATTCCTTCCTTTCACAAAAGTTTGCTCTCTTGTTAATCTTTTACATTCAAAACATTTTTGGCATACTAGATCTGCATTTAATTAGTACAGACACTTGGAAGACTAAGTGTCCTGGCCTTACAAGGAAAGGAAGGAAGGAAGAAATGTTTCAGGCCCAAAGAACTGACACTCTAAAACCTAACAGCTTATCCCCGTCATCTCGCAGCTATTGAGGTTAGAGGGTGGAAGCAGTACTAAGTTTATAAACTATCTGGAAGCAACCCTATTAGGATTAGCGCTCTACCTTACGTGAACAGGGGAGTTATCAGGCTCTGACACCATGAACCGCAGCTGATCCAGCTTTCAATGTTTGAGCAGTGAAAGAGGTACCTTTAAATCCCAGCACTACTCATAATCTGGTTTGCTCTTGCTATCTTGTCTCCATCAGCTCGCTGACATCGATGCCCACCAGTAGCTTCAATGTTGGATGTTCTCTTTTGTGATTTCATGCGTTCCCAATACAGCCAACACACTCGTGACCTCACAGACATCACCAGGATAAGAAATAGATCCTGTGCCTTCCTCCCAGGAGTGCAAAGGGAGCTATAGATACCAATTGCTTTCAGTGCAGCCTCATTATGCTCACAAATATCCAATGGCAGGTGCATATGCAAACAGATTCCCTGTAAAATAAGAGTTGCACCATTGTGATGAATAGTCATATTTCAAATTCACAATATTCAAGAATATGTTAGTGATTCAATAACATAAAAGTAGTCCTGCTTATTTTCCATCTCATTATTTAGGTTAGATCATCTCCACTCTCTCCTGTATTATAATATGAGGAAAAAAGCCACAGACACTATTTTGTTTTCCAAGGGATAAAAAAGGAATGTTCCACAGACAATACTTCCAACATTAAAGACCACATGGGTATTAGTTAAAGTTTCCATTAAGTATAATCTCTTTTAGCAATCCACTTAGGCTACATTATTCCCTACCTTCCAAGACTTACAGCTATTAACAAGGACTGTCTGTAATTTAGTTATCCTCCTGCAGTTATTAACCTAGAGACACTCACATCATTAGATCAGATATATAGATAATTTCTATCACTCCTTCCCTTAAACATACTTGTTTTGCAATCATCATTTGAAAATATTTTATTGCATTTAAATTTACTATTTTGTTTTTCTAGGGAAAAGGAGTTTCCATTTTCCTTAGTCCTCTTTTCTGTAGCTAATTTGTGGCAATCAGTGCATAAGATTCTTCGCTTGAGCCTTCTTGTACAAGGTCCACTGTGTGTACATACATTTTTAATTCCCTCTTTTCTTCAATCCCTGTCTCTTAATTGCCTTTTTGAATTCTGCACACCTTTCCATGCATTCCATAAGAACTATACTGTAAAGATATAGAAAATAGAAGCATTTTACATTAAATTCATGTCAGCAGCTTGACTATCATTTTCATTCATTCACATGGTCCCGTCCCTACCCCTGACCAAACCCAATGGACCTTCCATGTCTTCCTGACAGCCAAGGGATCCTTTATTCATGTAACATACACTTGGCTCCTTGACATGATTTCTAGATGACTTCCTTTGTACAGGAAGACTTGATCTTGCCTAGGAAGTATCAGAATGAATACCATGCTCTATGTGTGTGTGTGCATGTGTGTTTGCACACATATGTGTGAATACACTGGTGCATATGAGCACATGTAGTCAGTATGTGAAGGAATGGAAACCCAGACCAGTAAAGGCAGCTCCTGGGAAGAAAGGTCATACCAAGAATGGGTCTGAAGCATTGGTATCTGGAAGTCTTGAGTCAGAGGGAAAGAATGAGGATAAGTAGGACTTACTAACTGGTCTCTTTGCCTGCAGTCTTTGTCCTCCTGCAGTTCTCCTCCACACTGTAGCTGCCAGAAGGTAGAAATCTGATCATGATAATCCCTGACTTAAAAGTCTTTAATAGCTCTCTGCTAACCCACAAGATAAAGTCCAGACTCCTTAGCATGATATATAAAGCCCTTCATTATCTGGTTCCGGCCTTCATGGCCAGCTTTATATCCCTCCACTCCCCGTGAAGCTAGACACATACAGTTTTTCTATGTCCCTGGAACATGCTATGAGAACCAGAGTTTTTCTTTCACTTAGTACCATTATGATGAGAAGAATTCTGTGGCCCCCAAGAAGCATCGAAAACATTGTACCTCTAAGTGTTTTGTTTCCTTAATCTAGGGCTTAAATATAAGTTAAGCACCTTGATTACTGAAAAAGATCACAGGACAGAATTATGTTGCTGTAGGGTGCTGTTTAAAAACATGTCCATTCGATTTTACTTCCTAAGACTACTTGGTTCCATTAAGTTGAAAATGCATTTAGATTTAGTAGGGTATCATTTATTTTAGTTTGTTGTGTTCTGTTCGGCTCCCATTAAAGTAAATCACCTAAATGTTTTAGCTCTTCAACCTTATTGTATGTGTGTTTTAATATATGCTTGGAAAATTCCCCTTAGCAACATGTCTAGATTGTCATGAAAATTGGAAAATGTTGTAAAAGGTTGCACTTATTTTTAAAGTACTTTGGTGAGTGTAACTATCTAAAAGACTTAGATCTGGGCTTAGGACAAAGATATCTGGTTTCTGCTTGGCCATCAAACAGCTGCACAAATGTCTTGGCCAAAATTTTGACTTGTGCCCCCCATCTTGAACTTTGGTTGGGGGTATCGAGTGAGCCCCTAAACTTCTTAAAGGAGAAACTTCTACCCTGTTTCTACTTATTCACTGTGCAGCAATTCCCAGTTCCTTGCAATATCTCTTTCCAATATCTTTACTGGTAAAGTTATCATTCGGTACTTCTCATCACCAAATTCAGTGATCATTTTTCAGTCCTGTCCTTCTGGATTTCTTTATACCACTTAAGAGGGTTGATCACTCTCTCTGTGAAACTTCTGCCTCTCCTAAGCTTCTTATCCTTATTGTACACGTGGCAGTATCTGCTTTTCCATCTTCACGGGATCCTTTCTTCTTTCTACCCTTTTCCCGAAGGTTGAGTTGGGAGCCCACTGCTCATCTCATTTCCACAGCTTGTAAGCCCTCTATTTTCATGGTTTCATCTTTCATCCAAACTTTTATAATCCTCAAATCATCTCAAACTTGGACCTGGATTTAGAAAATTTCTGCTCGTTGACTCCACCTGGAATTCCCACTGGCAATTCAACCTTAACAAGTCCAGAATAAACTTCTTCATCTTCCCCTTCAAATAGACGATTTTTCCAATAAGCTATGTCTAAATTGATAGTACTAGTCACTTGAAGTAGAAATCTGGAATATTTTTGATCATTCTTCTTAACATCCCACATTAAATCAGTTTTTGTATCTTGCCAATTATGCCTCTAATGTATTTCAAACCTGTCTTTTTTTCATCTCTATTATATTGCCTGGGTTTTTATGAATATATGCATAAACTACAATGCATCCTAACTGATATATTTGTCTAATGGAAGAATAAATGGGGCAGGGCATTGTGGCTCATGCCTGTAATCCTAGGACTCTGGGAGGCTGAAGCAGGAGGATTACTAGAGCTCAGGAATTTGAGACCAGCCTGAGCAGGAGCAATACCCTATCTCTACTAAAAATAGAAAAAACTTAGCTAGGCATGGTGTTGCATGCCTGTGGTCCAGCTACTCAAGAGGCTGAGGCAGGAGGATCACTGGAGCCCAGGAGTCTGAGGTTGCTGTGAACGACACTGATGCCACAGCCTCTAGACCAGGTGACAGAGCAAGACTCTGTCTCAAAAAAAAAAAAAAAAAAAGAAAGAAAGAAAGAATAAATGGATGAATGAATGGGATGTTGTTTCTTACGATGTACAATTATACTTCACTTTCTTCATTTGTAAATAAGGAAATTGAGAATATTCTATCATATAACCCTGCCATTTTTCATTGTTTCTAAAGCTTATCAATTTGTCCTTAGTAAACAAATATAGAATATTAGCCCTATAGCCATAAAATTACAATCAAAAGCTGGATTTAGAGAAACAATATTTGAAAAGCTTTTATAAGTGATGTGCTTTTCATCCATTCCAAATGTCATCACTGGATCAAGTCAGAAAACTAGAAAATTATATATGGCACCCCATCAGTTTAGCCACCAAAATCTTGCTTTCATTAAGATTCACTTTAATATTATGCCCCTTTCTTTCAATGAAGGTAAATTTTTGCAAATGCAATAGCAAATTGTATATATTAGTGATAACATTAAATTTTACAGTGAACATTGAACTGAATGTTAGATTCCTATCTGAGATACTTTTTTCAATAGATAATGCTAGAAAAATCGTTTCCCCTAAGGATCTGTTCCTTCTTGTAAGTAAAGAGAAGAAAACATTAGAGACAGATTTTAGGCAGAAATAGCGCAATTATTTGGCTTTTAGGGTTGGTAGACTTTATGTCCTCTTTTCCAGTTCTATTTTTATTTTACTACTTTATTATTTTTATTGTAAAATATCTTAAGTAAACATTGATGAAAAAAGCAATGTGTAGTATGCATATAAGTGAAAACTTTAATATTTAGATAATATTTGAGGATTATTTTAATGTTATTTTATATGGCTACATGAGTGAAACAGAGATAATGAGACAAAATCTATACAGCTGTAAGAGCAGGAACAGAAAGCTGCTTTTTAGTCCCCCCAGAAATGTTTCTTTAGTTCAGACTTTCAAAAATGCCACTTTTTGATTGCAAAATAAATATTTCTTTTATAAATTTTAAATAATAAAAATAGAATATTAAAACTTTTTAAAAAAATCATATGTACTCTACTTCTAGGCAATAATTTTATTATAATTGTCTATCTTCTAATTTTTTACACCTATATGATGAATGTATATTATATATGTTTTGTAATGAATAAAGCCATGTGAAAGTGCATAATTTTTTTTCATGTTATACACCACTTAATTTTTTTATATTCTAAATGAACTTGGATGATGTAATTTTAAAGATTAAATAATTTTATATTTTGTAACTTTTAACCAGTTGCTTGTTATTTCATTGGATAAGAAGGATATGGGTTTAGAAAATTAAATTTTTTAAAAATACACTATATCGCCAATCCTTAAGAAGCAGAGAAATTTAATAACATACAAAAGTAGAGAGACATGTCTTAACTGTATCATCTAGAAATAAAACTGAAAGAATTAGATGGATGGAAAGTCCAGTGTGAGGAAGTAACTGCTTGAACTAAAACCACAATGAGATATTATCTCACCTGAGTTAAAACAGCTTTTATCAAAAAGAGAGGCAATAAGAGAGATGCTTACAAGGATTTGGAGAAAGGGGAGTACTCGTAGGTTGTTGGTGGGAATATAAATTAATGCAACCACTATGAAGAACAATGTAGAGGTTCCTCAAAACTAAACATAGAACTACTATATGATCCAGCAATTCCATTACTGGGTACATATCCAAAAGAAAGGAAATCAATATATTGAAGAGGTACCTACACTCTCATGTTTATTGCAGCACTATTTGCAATAGCTGAAGTATGGAATCAACCTAAGTGCTTATCAATGGATGAATGGATAAACAAAATGTGGTATATACATTCAATGGAGTACTATTCAGCCATAAAAAAGAATGAAATCCTGTCATTTGCAGCAACATGGGTGGAAGTAGAAGTCATTATGTTAAGTGAAATAAGCCAAGCATCGAGAGACAACTATCACATGTTCTTACTCATATGTGGGAGCTAAAAAAGTAGATCTCATGAAGATAGATAATACATTGGTGGTTATCAGAGGCTGGAAACAGGAAGGGAGGGGAGTGAAGTTGATTAATGGGTACAAAGGTTTGTTTGATAGAAGAAATAAGACCCAGTGTTTGATAGATCAGTAGGGTGACTATAGTTTACAATAATGTATTGTACATTTCAAAATAGCTAGAAGGGAATAATTGGAAATTTTCAAGCATAAAAAAGACAAACATTTAAGGTGATGGATATCCCAAGTACACTGACTTGATCTTTATAAATTATGTGAATGTATCCAATTATCACATGTAATAACTATGCACTTCTAAAACTATTTACTTCTGGTATGTATCAATTAAAAATGTTTTAATTAAATTAAATTAAAAATCAAAATGAAGTCAACAGAGCTCCACTATTAAAAACAAACAAAGAATTAATACCTACTATAGCATGACATTGTAACAAGTAGCTTCTTTATGTGAACTGATTAAGCCTTATTGTAAAATATTCTTTTCTCAAAGAGAAAGACTATAGAGCTGTAAATAATAGCTTTCTAATATCACAAGGCCACCATAGGCATTTTCTTTCATTAAAATGAATGAATCCTCTATTTGAAATATATTACCATACTTTCTAACCATACTTAAGTAAAGATGAGATGAGGATCAAATAAATCTGATTCAAAAAGCTCTTCAGTTTAAGGAATCTCCTACTGGGAACTAATCTTTAAACCAGGCATAGGTGATAAATCTGGAAGGTACATTCTCCATCAGAGGTAGGTACAGAGGAGTTCTTTCCTAAACTATAGTTATAGCTGGTGCTCAGTGGGTAGAATAAATATTTGGTTTTATGCCCCATTACTCTCACATAGTGATGTCTCCACATCCTTTGCTGCCTCTGATAATCTTTCCAGAAGAATTTTCAAATATGGGTTTTGGGTGAGACAGGAACTCTAAGAGTAATGTCCAGAAATCTTTGCCTTTGGTAAATTTGTGTGTGTGTGTGTGTGTGTGTGTGTGTGCATTTCGCCAGAAGCAGCAACAGATGAAATGCAGGAAGAATTTTATTAGGCTCCCATTTTTTTTAAGTCTGACAATTTATTTCTCTCAGGAAAAGGAGGGGAAGAAAGAATGTTCTTCTGGAAAGATATCACAAATCATTACCTTTCTCTGTCCCAGGCAAACCCTTGCTTTAATCATTCCTTGCAAGATTAGAGAAAAACAAAATCAGATGTAAAACTCTTTATTCCCAGAATTTAAGTGTAAGTAGAGCAAATTTTATGTTCAGACCAAGTAGTCGCTTACTTTTTATCTGGAATACTTAACAGTAATGTCACCTAGCAGTTAGTTATATAACACCTAAGAACTCGAGAGCTCCCATACAATTGTGCTGTCTACTTCCATGTTTTTTAGATAAGGTAATGGAAGATATCTCAATACAAGTTAATGCAAAGTTACAGCAGAAGAGAGTTTATAGTGTGAGAAACCTAACGTCACTGAATTTTAGAGCTAGGATTTAATGTTACAACTATTCGTATTTTGTTTAGAACTTTTTCTAAGACTAGATTTTGAGGAACGTTTTTGCCTTGCAAAGTATGGTCTTTTAGTTGTTCCAAACTAACGCTAAAGTTTGGATGGGCCCGGAACATGGCACGCCTCTTCCAACTTCTCAATCCAGAGTCAGTGTGCCTGGTCAGACAGATTGCGAACTTCAGACTCCATAATAAGCCATTCACACTCACACGGACCAAAGCACTTGCTGTCTTCAGACAGGCACATCCTAAAGAGAAGGAAAAAAGGAAGGACAGGGCTAGGCCTGTCTAGTTGTTCCAGATCCACCAGCCAGAGAAGTTCCTTCATCCTTTAGAAAGAGTAAATGAGGGGGTGGAGGGAGGTCTGGAGTGTTACGTTAACGATGCCTTGCCACAGAGAAACACAAAGTCAAGGTCAAAAAAGGTTACTCCTTCACCCACCACCCTGTGAAAATTATTTCTCTTAAAAAATTTTGAAGACAACTCTGTCTAATAAATAGAGTAGGCAAGTTAAAGGCAAAGATAAAAATATCAACTGATGTAAACAAATTCTATATCCTGTCAATAATCAATTTTGCAAGGAAGTGATGAGAAATTTTTCTGTGGCCATTTCATAAGCAAAATAGGGAAAATTAGTTTTAATATTATTATTAATGTAGAATATCTCAATATTGTCAGTATTTATATCCAAAAAAGAATTGTGACTTCAAAAGGAATGATATCTAGTGAAGGACTTCCCTTCTCTGGTGAGAATTGTGAAACTTATCAGGAAACACAGACCCGACTTTGATGCTCAGTCATAACAACTCGACCAACCTGCCTGTTTAGTACATTTCCTCTTCTTCGCTATTTACATTTTAAAATCTTATCATATAAATAAACAGTTTCTAGATGTCTCTAACAGCATTAAAGGGAAAAAGCTGAAAGATTTTTACCAACTTTAGAGAGTTTAGTCTAATGTAAAAATTTTGCTATGTGTAATGAAATTTATTCTGGGGCGTGGGACAGGGGGAATTTCAAAGGCCTCGACGACAGTGACTCTCTGAGAATCATGAGACGGCCTGACCAAGAGACCAAGGAGGGGTTTCAAGTATGAATCCTCAAGCAAAAGCCACAAGGGCAGGCGCTCAGGATTGCGGGCACTAATGTGAAATGAAGCAGCTTCTC
>CAUYRT010077298.1:0-18159 GCA_963574885.1 Lepilemur ruficaudatus
GGCTGTGGGTATTGGAAGGCTATCCTGAAGAAAATTAGTTTTGTATACTTGTTTGGCTAATGAGGAGTATTTCTAACTTCACTAAAGGAAAAGCACTCTGTCAACATCACAGTATGTTTGAAACAGGAAAGGAAAAAAAAATACACAAAAAACCCAGAAGGGCATCTTTCATAGTTTTGATAATTTAGATCAAATTTATTCCGAAGGCCAAGAGTTTCTCAGTCCCAGAGGTTCTTGTAAAACTGAAACTTATCACAAGGAGAGGGGTTTGGGGGGGGGGGGGCAGGGAGTAGGACTTACACAATTCAACCACAAAAAGACTTAAACAGATCCTTCACAAAAGAAGATAAAGCACCTCAAACTGTGAGCAGTGTCACTGGTCATCAGGGTAACAAATGAAAATCATGGTGCGATATCCAGAACAGCTAAAGAAGACTGGCACCGCCAAATGATGCTGACGATGATACGGAACACCTGCCACTCTCATGCACCACTGCTGGGAGTGTAAAACGGCATAAGTCTTACAGAATTTTTTGGCAGTTTATTAAAAGTTAAATATAAATCCACCTTACAACCCCAGCAATTCCATTCCTACATATTTATTTACTAGAGAGAAATGAAAACATGCCCACAAAAAGATTTTACCAGAATATTTATAGCAGCCTTATTCAAAACAGCCCCCAATAGGAAACAACCCCAGTATTCATTAACAGGCAACAGATTAACAAATTGTGGCTTATTCATGCAATGAAATACTATTCTGTAACAAAAAAGAATAAACTACTGATAAATGCAATAATATAAACTGCAAAAACATTATGTTAAGTGAGAGTCCAGACAAAAAAAAAAAAAGGTATATACTGTATGATTCAATTTACACAAAGTCCAGGTAGAGACAAAACAAATCTAAGATGATAGAAAATAGAGACAGTGGATTTGGGCTGAGAAAATTAACTGGAAAGGGCCTGAACAGAACGTTCTGGGAAATGGATATGATCTATATCTTCTTTTTGGATGATGGTTACATGGGTGTGTATCAGAAGTTCTCAACCAAGAATGATTTTGCCCCTGGCAGACATTTGGCAATGTCTGGAGACATTTTTGATTATTATAACTAGAGAAATGCTACTGGCATCTAGTTGGTAGAGGCCAGGGATGAACAGGATAGCACTCTACCACAAAAAAAAAAAAAAAAGAATTCATTTAAAAATAGTGAATAGTGCCAAGGCAGAGAAACCCTAGCTAGTGTACATACAATTTTAAAACTGAACAGTTAAGATCTGTACATTTTATTGAGTGTTAATTATTACAAAAAAAAGAAGGGAGGAAGAAAGAAAAGGAACTCAATAACCCCTCTTCTAACTCCAAAATGTGTCTGAACGAGAAGCTTGGGAAAAAAAAAAACCATTTCACATTTCAATCTTATGAGTTCAACTGTCCAATAAATGCCTCACATATCCAAATTGTGCTTCATAAATGTTTATCAAAATAAAAAATATTAGGGGAAACATGGATGAGGTATAGGAAATCATCTCAACAACTTTCCTTTTAAACACACTCTTCCTTTCTTCCCTTCCTCCATTTGTATAACTCATGCCTAGACTATTCTACTCAAAACTTCCTGAAGGGATTCAATTCTGGCCTCAGGGAAATGTTTAAATAGTCAGCGTACAAAGACAGTCCTGGGGTCATAAATCAGTGTGGGAAGGGAGCGGGTGAGTCAGCCCAGGTTTCCCAGTGAGGCGAAGCATTTGCTCACTCAGCGCTGGAGTGACAACTCTTCCCAGCACAGGATGAGGCAGCCGCAGCAGCGGCAGGTGTGCAGCTGGGTTAGGACTTCTGATGGGGCTACCTCTGTCCTGTGGGTCACAGTAAACAAGCTGGCAACTGACTGCTGGGGTGCTCTCTCAATCTAAGAAAACATTTCTGGTACAAAGTAAGAAGTTGTTCTTAAGTGGAAAGAAAAAATGGATCAGAAAATGCAATGCCGTGAACTAGTTTAGGGTATAGGTTCTATTAACTCTGATCAGTTTGCAGAAAACAAGCAGCTCTTGACTCAGGTTACTAAAGTTGAATTTCATAAATAATTTTTTTCCCCCTTGGGGGTATCTGAACTGCATAACATTAGCCTTTCTGCCAGTGATTTTCACGCCCTCCCTAATGCTTACAGTGGTACCCAGAATATATTCTCTGCTAAGCCTGGAGGCAGCCCTGAGTCAGCTTTTCCCATTACTTGTACACCTAAGCCATTCAAGAGAGACATTATTCAGAAATGCCTCCAGAGGAGATGCTGCAGAGCTCCTTCAATATTCTGGCCTTCTCCCCAGCCAAGAACTTTTTCCACAAGTTTAAATAAACTGACTTTTAACAGAAGCATTCACATCTGTTTTCTTTCCCTTTATGCAGGGGCAGCTGCTTCAGATTTTGGGTGTGGAAAATTAGAATTCCCAAGTTAGAAAAATTGCCTCCAAAAACTTCACTCACTCTCGGAAGCCTCAAGTTCTATACTTGTCTCTAACCTTCATGTTGATTCTCCAGGATTTGAGGTCTATGAGCAATGAAGCCCATTAGCTAAATTCTTTTGGAAACCTGACAAACTCACACTGTGCAGTTGTTCCTGTGGGCACATCTGCTGCACAGCGGAGGAATGAAATTGGATGTGATCCTTCTCCTACCTCCCAGCTTTACTATTTAAAATGGCATTGAGTTTCAGAAGCAGAAGATGGGGGCAAGAAGAGCACCCTTACACTTTGGTCACCATCCTCAACATGTTCAAATACTCCAGCTTTATGTTCATCATCAATTAAACACTTAAATCACTAATACCACAGAGCTACTTCTTAGAGTGCAATTCAAGATAAGAGACAAAACACTGGTGATTTTTAATTCCCAAACCTTGCATGTGACACAGCCATGGTACCTCCAGGAGCCCCAGTCCATGCACACAGACAAAATGCCTCTTCTTGTTGACACTCAGTTTTTTAGGCTTCCCAGTAAAACTTATTATTAAACCACCTCACCACCACACACACACACAAAAAAACCCCCAAACTTCTATGTAGAATGGTAATGTTTTATCTAAATCTCTGTATGTCCCTCCATGAGGTCTTGTCCACAGGAAGTTTTCAGTAAACATTTGTTGCCTGGAATGAATAAATGATTGAATACATGAATTATATAACTAGAATTCAGGTAAACTACACTTCTACTGGGGTGTCAAAGAAAATAATCTTTTATGGGATGGAGCAGAAAAGAGATTAGGAACTTTGATATTTTCAACCCCATGAAAACCCCGTACTTCCATGTTACTTGTCAAAGCATCCTGACCAGAAAGTGCTCTTTAAAACTTTGCTCAGGGCTCTGCCCTGCATAGCCTCAATGTCAAGAGCAAGGGACCACAGCCCACGCTGCTCTTCCTGTTTGCAGAGATAGCTATCACAGACTGAGATTGCCAGCAATTTCATGGTGATTTTCTGTTTCTTACAAAAGTTATCTGTTGGGGTAACATTGTAAGATTCCAGGAATTAGAATTAAGTCGTAAGTTTTCACACTGAAAACATAAACTTAAAGATGAACTCAATCAGCAAGTGATTTAAAATGTAGGAATTAGGCAGCTGGTGACACTGACAACATGAAGATTGTTCCAAGCGTTATTCTGAATACTGAGGCATAGTTTGGATCTTAACAATCACTGTGGCTCGCCAATTTTTCAAGTGTTTACTTTCCATGAATATTTTGTGTCATCCTAGTCTGTTTAACTCAAAAGTTCTAATCCCACCAGATCACCTATAATTAGAGAGTGATGATGCATTCTTAGAAGACAAATATAGACACCAGAGAGGTGATGCATCAGCAGTCTGAAAATAATTAATGCTTATCCTCACAAGGCCACCTACACCAAGACACTTGGGAACAGTTCACTATAGCCATAATGTCATAGAAGGATGGCAAAATCATTTTTCTTATCTGCAGAAGTAGGTCACAGCAAGAACATTTGGCAAAAAAACCAGAGTGGACATGAATGGATTTTGCAACACAATCTTTTCATTTATTACCCCAATGCAAGACTTGATGATCAGTTCATTCTGTACTAATGATCTTCCTACGTGGTAAAGGACCAGAAGGGAGGCTTTGAAATGCAGTATTTTAGGACATAGCAAAAAGCCCCTCTACCAATATACTGCATAACAGGGATGCAAACATTTGAGAGACTAATTGGTTTTTGTTGTTGTTTTTCTATTTCTAATGACATGAAAATAAAACCTATCATTCTAAATTATAACACTTAATAGAAGTCTGAGCTAGGCAATATGTAGTCACAGAGGCTAAAGGTTAGCTAAAAGTTTCCCAAAGCAACCTTTTACACTAGGTATATGGCCCACATGTGAGGCAGTATTTTATTTCTTTCAAGACTTCTATTTAAACACAACAGTCAGACCTTGCAAAAACAATCTGAGTTTCATGCCTTTCACTAGTGCTGCTGCCTTCCAAATAATGAATGGCTTTCCCCAGTAACAATGAGGGGGTAGAAAAAGCACGTGTACGGGACCAGGAAAGGGGACCATGACATTCACACCGATAACATTATAATCTCAGGGAAAGGTCACCAGAAGGGCTAAAATCCACTCCGCTTAAAGCTTTCTCCTGTCATCGGTCAGAATGGCTTCTCCAATTGATGCTGCGCCTCCTTAGAATCACTGGGAGTCACAGACTGACCGATATTGGACGCTCTTCCTAAGGAACAGAAACAATGTCTCCAGGAAACCAGGCTTCTCTCCTAACTGTAAGCTCTTATTGACCTACATTTTAAAGAAATTTGCTCTGAAGTTCTGGTAAGGGCCAGAACCCATTCTTTGGCTCCAACTCAGGGATACTCATTTGGGTGCAATCCTTCTTCCCTTCCCCCAAGATGTACTGAAAAGATTTCCTCCGTGCTTTTTCCCTCCCCCTACTTTTTTCTTGCTAAGAGCAATTCTATTTCATTTTTCACAGAATGTGATTTTCTGTGTTCACTTTATCATTTTTACTCCTCTTAGTGTCATTAATGACCTTCGAGCTAAGTCAGTTATTCTATGCTTTTTTTCCTTCCACATTCATCCTTTTCTATTTTTTTCCCATTTCAGCATTGAAGGACAATTGCACAATGAGTAAACTGTAAAATTGTGTCACAGTTCCCCTTGGGACAATCTTCTTCCTTGAGCTATTAAATTGGAAAATGGTTTTTTAAAAAACATCAAGGCTTTGTCACAGAGTAAGTACAATCATTTCAACGTAAAATTAGTCCTTTTTCCAATGAAAGAGGTGTAATACCCTACTTGTGAATGCACAAAAGGATTTGGGAAATGGAATATTAAAAAACCTATCAAGAGCTTCAAAGAGTTATGTGCAAAGTTATATGGTATTTTGTTCCTTAAATATGGACAATAAGGTCACCCCAGTGTGGAGTGCTAAAATTGTGATTTCTGTATTCACTATTGTAAAATCAGTTCACTTAAACATTGTAAAGTGAACTGCCTTTCATTCGCACGTACATCCATGTAGTCATCCATCCCGTGTATTCATTGGGTTCCTCCAATGTGTCAGGCAGTGATGAATGAAAAGTAAATCAAAACAAAACAACAAGGCCAGGTGTGGTGGCTCATGGCTCATGACTTGTAATCTAAGCACTCTGGGAGGCCGAAGCAGGAGGGTTGCTTGAGGTCAGGAATTCAAGACCAATCTAGGGCATCTTAAATTAAAAAATAAATTAGCTGGGTGTTGTGGCGTGTGCCTGTAGCCCCAACTACTCGGGAGGCTGAGGCAGGAGGATCACTTAAGCCCAGGAATCTGAGGTTATAATGAGCTGTGCTCAGGCCACTGCACTCCGGTCTGCACAACAGAGCTAGACTTCGTCTCTAAAAAAATTTAAAAAACAGAACCAAAACAACAAACAGTCCTGAGAATTATGTCAGTGCTTATTCTCTATTCTAGGTATGCCACTCACCTCAAAAAGTATCTCATAAGTTGTATTTACCTGCAAAAATGAGGAGCCATAGTAACAATAAACCTACCTGCAGGCAGATTCACTAAGGCAGACATAGTTTTACAGGACATTGTAAAACCCATGACTGTTTCACTAGTTATTAACTGGCAGCCCAGTGGGGGCACGTACTCCAGTGGGGAAAAGGAAGCTTTGGAATCAAATAACCTGTGCTTGGCTTCTTGCTCTGTGGTTTGCTACCTAGATGGCTTTGACTTAGCTTTTCTGAGCCTTGGTTTCCTCATGTGAAAAATCTAAGTGCTATACAAGTGCCAAAGGGTGGTTATGATGACTAAGTGAAACAAAGTCCACAAAGCGTCTATTATTGCGCTTGTTGCAAAGTTGATGTTCAATAAGTTATAATTTTGGCACCATCATTATCACGGCTAGATTTTATAGCCTGGGAGAAATGATCCAAGGAATTCTTTCTTTCTCAGAAAAGAAATAATAGGGTTAATATTAAGTAGGCTGAGAACTAGGTTGTAAAATTAGTGTATCACATGTCTTAGCCCTATCCCTATTCTCCCTTGAGTTGTGCTCCTACTTCACTCACCTGAGTCCCCCACTTACTATCTCCATAAATACCTCTCTACACTAGTACCCCATTCACTGACACTCAACTGTCACCATTATCTTTTCCTATCTAGCCCAAACTTATTCAGAGATGGCTTAACTCAGGGCATCAGTCAATCACTTTAAATGAGTCAAACAAAGGGAAGGCAGTAAATCAATTTTCTTTTTGCTTGCAGATGGAGATGATAGAAAAGTGAAGAAAGGTGAGGAAGGGGGGTGATAGACAGGAAAAAAAAAACGAAAAAAGTGAAAAATCCAGAACTTAGTGATTCAACCTTAATGGCAGAAACTGTCTTTACATATACACATGTCAATACAGCCCTACTTATCAACTATGACATTCACAGTGGGCCTGAGTGAATGGAAAGGCCTTTTACTCAAAAGCTAAAAATCAACAAATGGGTGCAAATAGTATATGCTCGCTAGTGGAGAGGACTATTACCATTACATGTCCACCTCCATTTGCCTCACAGAATTATGGAACACTAGAGCTGAACACAGAACACTAGAGTTCAGAAGTGAAGACCCATGGTAGTCTTAAATGACTTGCTAAAGGCAACCCAGATACTAGAACCTAGGTTTCTTACAGTTTCATTCCAAAAATAATTTAAAATGATGAGAATGTAGGGTGTTTCAGTGACTGATGTCATCACATTTTGTTTTTGTTTATTGTTGTTGTTTTGTTTAGGGTGAAAAAGATGCAGTCTGACTTTTAGAAGGGGCTTAAGTCTGAGGAAATTATGAGCCTGGTGGTGGTGGTGGCAGTGGTGAACGCTCTGAAAGAGCGTGCAAGATTTTAAGTGGATCTACATTTTTCTAGGCATAGGGTCCAAAGCTTTTATCAGACTCTCAAAGGTGTGAGGGAACAAAACGAAGTGAAGTACAGAGGAGCAGGTTGAGACCAGAACAATTAGACCACTGGTTTCCAAGCTGCTGCAGGCAGAGATGCATCCAGTGCAGACACAGACGTTGTGGGGTAAGGAGAGGTTGGCTTGCAGAGGGGACTCCTTGGTGGTACCTTGGCTTCAAGCAGGGAGCTTTACCTTTGCTTTCTACCTTTTACCCCCCTCTCCCCCTTATGTATGTATTTATTTATTTATTTTGAGACAGAGTCTCACTCTGTTACCTAGGCTAGAGTGCTGTGGTGTCAGCCTAGCTCACAGCAACCTCAAACTCCTGGGCTCAAGCAATCCTTCTGCCTCAGCCTCGCGAGTAGCTGGGACTACAGGCATGTGCCACCATGCCCAGCTAATTTTTCTTACATATTTTTAGTTGGCCAATTAATTTCCTTCTATTTTTAGTAGAGACGGGGTCTCGTTCTTGCTCAAGCTGGTCTCAAACTCCTGAGCTCAAACAATCCGCCTGCCTCGGCCTCCCAGAGTGCTAGGATTATAGGCGTGAGCCACCGCGCCCAGCCTCTTATTTATTTATTTAGACAGGGTCTCCCTCTGTCACCCAGGCTGGAGTGTAAAGGCACGATCGCAGCTCACTGCAGCCTCAAACTCCTGGGCTCAAGTGATTCTCCTGCTTTAGTCTCCTGAGTAGCTGGGACTACAGGTATGCACCAGCATGCCTAATTTTTTATTTTTTGTAGAGACAGGACTCACTGTATCACCCATGCTGGTCTTGAATTCCTGGGCTCAAGTGATCCTCCCTCCTTGGCCTCCCAAAGTGCTGGGATTACAGTCGTGAGCCACTTCTCCCGGCCTACCAGCTTTCTAAACTATTCTTGTGCTCAATTTGCTAGAGGAAAGGCTTCTGCTGCTAAGAGTGGGAGGACTAATACCACTGTTAGACGATATCCTATAAAGTATCAACAAAGGTCTGACTTTCCCCACCCATTTTTTAAAAAATAATTTACTGTACTCTGACAAGAGCTCCTTCTCTTGACTGTGTCTACTGATGTTCTAACAATCAAGATGATGCCTCTTGCTTCCCAACATGTTTGTGAATGCTTGTGGGTGGCAAGAAAACAAGGACCAGGAATTGAATCTGGATAGAGGAAAAAAAAAAATCTACATCCATTCTTTCTTATCCTGAGAGGATAATGAAAATGACTTTTTCCATTTCCTAGCTTCTCACAGGATGATCTTCGTCCCAAAGGCCTAGGTGTTGCTACAGTTGTACAAGAAACCCCAAGTGGATTACCCACCTTTTCCTTTTTTTATAACCTATGAAATGTTCTCTCTTCCATTTTTTTCCAGATAATAAAGAGCTGAGGGCATATTTTTAGAACCGAGAAGTTTTATAGAATGTTCGATAACTTGGGATAGGGAAAAATGAGAACTAGCGAAAAGCAATAAAGCTTAGAAAGCAATATATTTGGTCATTTGCACCCAAAATTAGAACTTCATGCCCCTAAGACACAAGCCTAAATAATGTTGTTTGTGTTGCATTAACCTTGAGCTATAATATGGCAAAAGCAGATTACAGGAGATCACAAAAAATAGTTATAACATTAGCAGCAGCTAGCAGGAATATTTTGGCAAGCAATCACTCTTCCAGATTCAGTTATAAACATCAGGATCACAGACTGGGCCTATGTGAGGTTGTACTCAATTGAAGCATAAATACATGTCTTCACGAATAAGTATCATACTGAAAAATAACCACCCTACAAACCAATTTTACATTTGAGGTTTAATGTTTGTCGTCTTTTGCTTTTAGCCCCTCACTGAACATTGTTTCTGAAGGACGGCAGAACCCTGGAGCGGGGGTTGCAGTGAGAGATCAGCTGGTTCAACGCTACCCTGCAACTCACCGCAGGTGCAACCACTTCTCCTTGTCTAAACGCTGAGTTGGGAGATACGGGCCTGGCCTCTGATAGTAATTGAAGCAGATGTTTAATTAGAAATAGAAGGAATAGTCATAGAGACAAAAGTCACAACCATTTATTTATTATATTCCAAGGACTTCTCATATATTCATTGACTGGACCATCACTATACCTATGAGGTATACTGTTACTATACAGGCAAGAAATGTTTTCCCCGAGGTCCTAGGGCCCGCATGCGGAGGGGCTGAGATTTCACACCACACCTGTCCGATTTCTAAGCCATGCTCCAATCCTGCTTCCTAAGTCCTGCCATTTCTGAGATTCTGTAAATCTGTGTTAACATATCTCTTATGATATAATTTTCAATTGTGAAATATAGCAAGGCTCATAAAGTATTTAGACATTTCTGCAGAAATTTGCTGACATTTATGTAATAATATTCTACTTCTCACAATATATCTTAATTACTATTACTATAGCAACTGTAAGATAAAAGACCATAGCTTGCACATTGTGTTTAGTTTCCAGAGGTTCACATTGAAAGCTGGCACAATCAGAATATATTAATAACTAGTAAATTAGCTATTTTTTTTTTTGAGACACAGTCTCACTCTGTCGCCCCGGCTAGAGTGTAGTGGTGTCATCATACCTCATTGTAACCTCAGATTCCTGGGCTCACATGATCCTCCTGCCTCAGCCTCCCGAGGAGCTGTTATTACAGGCACATACCATCATGCCTGGCTAATTTTTCTATTTTTTATAGAGACAGTGTCTCGCTCTTGCTCAGGCTGATCTTGAACTCCTGACCTCAAGCAATCCTCCTGCCTTAGCCTCCCAGCATGCTAGGATTACAGGTGTGAGCCATCACACCCAGCCTATTTAGCTATTTTATTTAGCTCAGATGAATGGAATATTGAATTGAACTTGGGATAGTTAAGTATTGAAAGGGATAAATTCTGTGTTGCCCAATGGAAAAAGAAGATGCAAATCTGATAAAGATTTAATAGTATGATTACAAGAATATTATTGTAGACAAATAACATCTACACACATTTCAAGTGTAACTTTTAAACAGGAAAAACAAACGGGATCTATCTCCAGCATAAAATGAGTACACTTACCTAGATACCATTTGATGCTTAAACAAAGTCAGTTGAAAGCACATTCACTTCTGGATGTGGCAACTAATCAGAGTTGCAGGTAACATCTGTGTGTGCTCAGGTGGACCCCTGATACCAACTTTGGTTTTAGATTATTACGTTATAGAAGGAACCTTTCATTTAATCCACCCAGCTTCCTGAACTTGCAGCAGCGCACCATAAGAAGTCAGACACTAAAGTTATTAAAAGTTGGTTTCTACCTATTGAGTCTGAGAACTAACAATGATGTTTGTAGATAGGGGACACATGGGAGCACTTAGAGAAAAAGGGAAAAGCTTGGGTTCTGCCCCTGCCCAAATCCTGCTTTATCCTCCTTTTCTAAAGAATGTGGAGAAAAATGACAGTTTAGAATGAGAATTTTTCCCAATTCTTATTCCCAGCATTAAAATGAAGAAGTAAATTCTTATAAGGAAACAAATTTCCACTCTCTCCTGAGAGATGACTGACACTCAGCTGGGAAGAAAGAGAAGGGAGGAAAGAAAGGTGGAAGGAAGGAGGGCAAGACCTGTGCAAACAGAAGTGGAACAGACGCAGGAAGAAAATGAAGTTGTCTTTTCAGTTTGGGGAACGGTTTTATATTTCTCTTCAAGTTGTCTTTTAATTTCTGAAGTAACAACATGCATTTACCCTCCTACCAGGGAAATAAGGTAAAAGGTGAACAAAAATCTTTTGTCTCTTGAATCTCACTGTCACATGAACCCTTCACCAATCCAAGATTTTTATGCTTTTTATGTGCATGGCTTACCATAAAGGTACAAGGTTTGTGAAGTCATTTTACAAATGAGAAAATGATGATATCAGGTACTAAGAAAAACACTTGAGTTTACTTAATGAAACGTTGAAAAAAGACCAAAGCATTTTCCAGAATAGGGTCCTAGTAGCTTAAAGTTTAAATTAAATTACATTAAAGTACCATGGAAACATAGACTTTTGTATAACAGGATAAATTATTGAGATATATAGTAGGTGTATTGTCTTCTTTATTGCTATGAATTCATTCACAAAAGAATTATAGAGAGTTTTCACCCTCCTCCCTTTCCCCTACACATAGAAAGAGCAAAAAGACCCTAGTGAGCTTGAATCATGGCCTCGGTATCTCTCCTTCACGGTAGAGCTTCCAGAGGCATGGGAAGTGGGCTGCCCGAGAGGGGAAAATAGACTTCCTGGGTTGCAAGTAAGGAGAGGGGTGGGTTAAGTTCTGAAGTGGTGGGGACCCATGCTCTTTTTTTAGTGCCTGGCCTTAGAAGTATCAGGACCTGGGAGGGCAGATGATTATGAAGATGCCAGTGGAGACCCTGGAGGCAGCAGCACAGGTCTCAATGAGCAGGCTGGCACAGAGGGAGAAAAACCACCAGTGGAACTGCCCACTTTTGAATTTGGGTAAAGGGGAGTCTTCCCAGCAATCTTTTTTGCAATTTTCCTGGACCGATGGACCTGGTTACTTTAAGAGAATGAAACTTGCTTGAGAAAAACAAAAATTTGCAATTGGAAATCAATGTCACACAAGTGAAACAAGGTTCATTGAAAACACTACAGGAGAAAGCAGCACTTCAAGCATTACCACATGAAATTACAAAGAAAGTCACATTTTCCAAGTCTGATTCAGAGAGTTCAACTGGAAAAAATATATATGAATATATATATTTAAAAACCCACTTTCACAGGGAGAAATATCCATTAACACTATACCCAAATACCACACAGTTGGCTGAAGTGAGAGACAAGTGGTTCAGGATAAATTATGAAACAAAGGGGATCCATGTCCAGCAATTAATCTCTAAAGTCCTTGGCCAAAGTTTTCCTCCTCCTCCAGGCTGACAAATGTGTTTTGGGATTTGACATCCAGAAAAATCCTTGGTAAGTATTCTAAGTAATTTTTCTTAGAGGAGACAAAGCAGTAAAGAGGCAAGGTAAATTACCTTCTGTATTCCTTTGATACACTTATCTTTGGTAACACCACACTGATCTACAACAACACAATTTAAATGGAAACTTAAGATGTATTACACATTTTGACTCAAGGTCAACATAACGAATTACCCATTTGTTGGGAGGCCTTGGGCAAGTCATCAGAACCTCTCCCAAGTTTCAGTGTCCCCATCTTTACTATGGGAATGAAAGAATCTATCTCATAGCATAGTAATGGTGTCTTAAATAAGATCATCCCTGTAAAGCACTTAGCATAGAGCCCTATACATTATTAAAAGTCAACCCAAAATAGTAGCTATTGCTACTTTTTCACTTATTTCCCCAACTCTCAACTGTGAGCGAGAAAACTGGTGATGACCTATGAATGTAACTTCTTAAGTTACCACGTAAATTTTAAAAACCAGATTTCTCTTTTGGAAAAAAACAAGAAAAAATATTTAACTCCCATTTCTTCCAGTATGGCAGATCTGATGTCAGAAGAAGCCCTTTCAGCACAGAAGACTAAAAATGCTGAAAAAACACCTTTAAAATCTTTTTTAAACACAGAGCTGAGCTTTCAGAAGAGTAAATGCATCCTCTGAGGTAGAAAGCACTATTTAACACCTTAAAAACTGGAAGCGGCCTTAGCGTTCACACAACTGGTCATACAAATGAACATTATGCAGCCACTAAACATCACCTTTGTAAGTCACATTAACAGCCAGGGAAATTGTTCACAAAAATGAAACACTAAGAGAGAAAAGCAAAATCAATATTATGCATAACTGAATATCATATAGATATTACAAGTCATGTTTCAAAATGATGGAATGGATAAAGCAGACTCTGGGGCTACAGCTGAGTTTGAATCCCACCTCTACTATTTATGTAGTTTTGTGAACATGAACAATTTTTAAAATATTTCTTGACTAATTTCCTCAAGTAATAAATGTAGATAATAATAGTACTTATATTAGGGACTTTTGAAAAGATTAAATAAGTTAACACATATATACAGTGCTTAGAAGAATAACTACCACATAGTAAACACTCAATACATATTAGCTATTAGTAGAAATGACATGAGAAACTGTTTATAATATAAACAAAGAAAGAATTCAACATTATATACAATATGATTCCAGTTTTGTAAAACAACTGCCCTATTGCTTTCTTACCCCACCCCCAAGCATGTATGCACAGAGAAAACACTGAAAGGAAACATACCAAAATGCTTATTCTGAAGGATATGACTTGAGCACATTTATTTTCCTTTTTAGATTATTTAGTTTTAAAATTTCCAACAATCATTATGTACTGCTTTTGAAATTAAAGAGAAATACTATTTTTTGTAAAAAAGAACTCATTTCTTCTGCTTGAATCACAGTACTTCATAGTGCTAGCGTGATAATTTTCTTCAGAGATTCAATTTTGCAACATCACTTTCAGGTTAGCAGGTAAGATAAGAGAATGACGACTAAAGGAAAAAAGTACCAGAAGTATCAGAATAATGTCTAAAAGAAAAATATCAGAAAACAAAATCTGGTAGTTTCCCACATCATGAAGGAGATAAATAATTTCAATGTTTTTATGTAGAGAAACAGGTCACTCAGCTAGTGATGATACTCGATAAAAGATAGCACAGGACTGCGGGTAAGAAAAATGAGTTGTTTCCCCTTAAATTTAATTTGCTTAGGTTTTGTGTCTATAGTAAGATGTCCTATATATATATGTAGGGACAAAAATGTGAATGATAAAGGCAAGTGACACAGCTATGTCTGTAAACAAACTCTACTTTAAAAATAAAATACATGATTCATAGAAGGAATGATAAGCCAAAGTCACCTTCCTTTTAATTTGGATATATTTCTGTCTTTATGAATCAATTTACTGCAACAAAGATATCCCTGGAGTACTATCATATTTTCTGCTTACCCAGCACTTTTTCAACATCCTTGAAATGTCTAAGGAATTTCCTTCCTCACTGACCTTACTTCCCTACGTCAGAAGCCAGAAAACTTCTATGAAGCCAGGAAGCATCATGTAACGAGGCTCTACCAATTAGAAAATGACTCAGGATTAGCTTTAGAGGTAAGTAACCTGAGGAGGCAATATAGAGAATCCATCCTATCCTGTGGTGATCATGAAGGGGAAGTATGTGTCTTTCTGAGGACAGCAGGGTAAAGCCATCTGTGTAAATGATGCAGTGATATTTTCCCCAAAACAAACCCGGATGGCATGCCGGACTCTGTTCCTGGCTCAACTACCTAATATCCTCCAATAAATTCTGCTTCTGCTCAAACTAGCCACAGTAGATTTTGTTGTTTTTAAGAACCCTGACCAATATGAGCAATGACGACAGAGTCAGCCTTTCAAACATGAGGAATAACAATAAATTACCAGAAAATTAAATAACTAATATTTCATTGGTTGGTCCTTTATTTTGTTCCTATTACATAGAGACTACATTCTCATTTACAGGTGGGGAAACCTTCCCAAGGTTACACATCTGGTGAGTACATGGTAGAACTGGTATTCTAATCCATATATTTCTGGCTCCAGAGTCTAAAATCTTATACTTGACACAAATCCTCTCCCCTTCCCCAAAAGAAGATATAAAACAATGGTCTACTGACGATCCTTCAAAAATATTTCATAATGAAAGAAACCCCAGCTTGCTTTACCTAAGCCCATTCGCATACTTTTCAGTTCACCTCACTGTGACTTCTAAACTTGAAGGTAAAACAGAATGGAATCCTGGAAAAAGTGAGTAAGAATGTCATACAGTTGGTACTATATAGTATGTAGCTTCTTTAGACTGGGTTTTTTCACTTAATAATATGCATTCCAGTTTCCTCTGTGGCTTTTCCTACTTTGAATGCTCATTTCTTTTAAGCGCTGAATAATACTCCGTTGTCTGGATGCATCAAAGTTTATATCTGTTCACCTACTGAAGCGCATCTTGGTTGCTTCTAAGTTTTGGCAATTATAAATAAAGCGACTATAAACATCCCTTTGCAGGTTTTTGTGTGAATGTAAGTGTTCTGTGTAAGGTCTGTGTCATCTTTTTGTATGTGGATATCCAGATGTTCCAGCACCATTTATTGAAAAGACTCTCTTTTCTCCACTGACATGCCTTTGCTTCCTTGTCAAAGATCAGTTGACCGTATTTATGTAGGTCTGTCTCTGCACTCTCTATTGTGTTCCACTGATCTATCTGTCTATTCTTTCATGAATATCATACTGTCTTGATTACTATAGCTTTGTAGTAAATCTTAAAGTAGGGTAGCATCAGTCCTCCGCTTTGTTCTTCTTCAATATTGCGTTGACTATTCTGGGTCTTTTGCCTGTCTATACAAACTTTAGAATCAGTTTGTTGACATCTACAAAACTACTTCCTGGAATTTTGATTGGGAATGCATTGGGAATCTACAGTTGGAAAGACTGACACCATGACAACATAAGTCTTCCTGTTCATGAACATGGAATATTTCTCCATTTATTTAGTTCTTCTTTGATTTCTTTCATCAGAGTTTTGTTGTTTTTATTCATATAGATCTTATACATATTTTGCTAGTTTTATCTAAGTATTCCATTTTTGGGAGTGCTAATATAAATGGTATTGTTTTTAATTTCAAATTCCATTTGTTCATTGCTAATATATAGGAAAGCAATTGACTTTTGCATATTAACCTTGTATCTTACAGCCTTGCTATAATCGCTTGTTAGTTTCAGGAGTATTTTTGTTGATTCTTTAGAATTTTCTAAATAGACAATGGCATCTGTGAACGAAGACAGATGACATTCTGCAAAAGGCAAAACTATAGGAACAGTAATAAGATCAGTGGTCGCCAGGAGTTGTGGGGGGAAGCGATGAATAGGTAGAGCATGGAGTATTTTTAGGGCAGTGAAACCACTCTGTATGATGAATACATGTCATCATGCATTTGTTCAAAGTCATAAAATACACAATGCCAAGAGTGAACGCTTATGTAAATTATGATGGAATTTGAGTCATAAGGATGTATCGATGTAGGTTCATCAGTTGTAACAAATGTACCATTCAGGTGATGGAATGTTGTAATGGTAGAGGCTATACGTGTGAGGGGGCAAGAGGTATATGGGGAATCTCTGTACCTTCCTCTCAGTTTTGCTGTGAACCTAAAATAGCTAATAAAATAAAGTCTATTAAAAAAAAGATGAATAAGAATGCAAAATTTGGTCAAATGCTAAAATGGATCCTGGGAGCCATATATATGAATGACTTTATTTTTTTAAGCCAATTCCTGTCAACCTCTAAAAGCAAAATAAGCTAAGAAATCTCTCAGGGACATCTGAGAACACTATTAATGTTGTCACATGTATCATAAAAGAAGAGAAACAGGCAATAATATGATGAATTTTTAAAAAATACATTTCAACTATGTCCCAATTTCTGTAATCAGCTCTATATTGCAAATTACCACTTCATCATGGTAAATCTGCAAATGTATTGAGAAGCTTAAAAAGATCTTTTAACATCTGTTTTAGGGACACCAACCACCTTATTATTAGCCCCTCTGCACATTTAGAAAACAAGGTTCATTTACCAAGTCTGCTTAAATTTTTAAAACATGAATGTATTCAGTGATCATTTTATTTTGAAGAGTAGAAAGAAGCACAAGGGAGCTTCTAAATGCTGGCTCTCATTATACTTCCAATTATTTCAATTATTTCAGATTATGCATAAGGCAATTTCCCCTCTGACAAAATGCTGGATAAAGATATCCATGGGAATCCAAATAGCAGCAGTCCTTGTATATATGGTAAATTACGTTTTTAAGGAGGAAAAAAGCTAAATTAGGTGATGTAATAGGAATTTGATTGTCTTATGGAAATACTATTATAACAAAAGTATGCATAACTAAACCTAGCCCCAACTTTATGTATAACTACAAACACCTTGTCGTTTAATCAACTATTCTGCATTACCTCATACATAATTCCAAAAGAACAATATAAATATAACAAGCAAAATAATAAAACTATGTCTACTATTTCTGCTTGATTGTATGATAAAAATCTGAGGATGAAGAAACACCACCACCAGAATCATAAAAATACAAATCTTTCTTTGGGTAAATCATAAGCTATCCATGCAGCCCAATGAACCATTTCTTAAGGACTTTCTTACTGCATAGGAGTGGCTCTTTGATAGCCATGTTTGCCTTGCATGACCCTGGGCTCTAATCACATCCGATCAAGATAAACCCTGACCTAACAGAATTCTCAATCTCACCATGGAACTAAGACTTTTGGTGCAGAAAGGGTCACTTAACTGCTTTTTTAAAAAATTGTCAATTTTGCTATGCTTTTTTTTGATAATTAACTAAATATGAGCTTTCTCTAACTAAAATCCCAACAATTTCTGATTTTGTTAAGATTCTGACTCTTCAGTGTCACCAGCTATACTTTGAACCTTAATGTTAAGGCTTGAATGTATTTAAGATGAACATAATCAGCATCTACTACTTCAGCATTTTCCATCTCTCCTTCCAGCCCTCAGAATATGAATTCACACCACCTATAAGCTTCAAAGCTTTGAAATAAATGGTGCTCAAACTCAAAAGTAACTAACAATTGCGTATATATTAAAACTTTCTACCTTAACCTCAAGTCTCATATGTTACCTTACACATTGTAGTAATAAAATGACCTGCAGTCAGTGTGATGACTTTTTTTTT